>VXAA01001016.1:75787-87373 GCA_013399115.1 Anseranas semipalmata | reverse complement strand
AACGCCTCCTTCCTCCCGCCGGCCCCGTCCCACCTTTCGTGCCGTTTCCCTCCAGGGATCGCGGACGCGGCCACGCAGCTGGAAGAAGGCAGGGGGAGCTGGGATGATCGCTCCCTAAATATAAGTGGAAGAGACAAGGGCTTGTGTTGTGTGACCTGTAACAGGGGCGAGCCACTCGGAGGGAAAAAAATGCCCATTTCTCTGGTTGGTGGTGAGCGAGGGGTAGGGTAATGTTTGGGCCTTGGGCAGCAAACCGCTGACTTTTTTTTTTTTATAGCAACATTATTTTAATAATTCTTCTCCGGCACGCAGCTGTGCTGCTGCGGAGTCTGCCCCCATAGCGAAACGTGCACGTTTCCTCCGAGAAACGGGGCACAGCCGCTCGTTGTCCTTGGGTGTGTTGAGCCGCAAGAGGCCCCGTACCTGTGCCAAACGCTCAACGCGGCTCTTCCCGGGAAACCTCGTCCCGTGGACCGGAGCCACGCGGTGCCCTGAAGCCGTTTCACCTCGCACTCGCTGGATTAGGCGACGGTAATTTTCCCTTTCTGTCCCGAGCGGGTGCGGAGCGTTGCTAAATTTCCTTGTCAGGGCTGTTGGAGTGGGTGGCACCTCCGCGGGCGGGCAGAGCCCTGTTGTTGTAAGGCGATTTGGGACCTTTCCTGTTACCAACCAACCCCATGCGACCGAGCTCACGCCCGACGCTTGCGCACCTCGGAGCCTTCGTGAGCTGCTTGGGCTCCTCTCCTCACCCAGCTAGGTTCTAAAGGACTGCGAAGAAGCGCAAGAAGCTAAACAACGCTGAGGTTACGTCAAAAATAGTAATTAAGCAGTGTTCTGTCAGCACTTTTGGTTGTGATTCCATCTTAATGTGGTCGTCTCATTTGAATGTAAATGTCGAATTCTAGAGCTGCCGTAGGACCGCCGTTGGATGGGAGTCGAGGCCGGTAAAGCGCTGCTGGTGCTTTGGGAACGTGTTGCGTTGGGCCAGGTTTTTAAATAACGAGCAGCCCCGTCCTTGGTCTGCTTCCCTGCTGGCGAGGTTGATTTGAGAGCTCTGGTGTTGGCGTAAGCTGTCTCTTTCAGACCGCCTGTATTTCAGGCTGACAGCAGCCCCTTCAGCTGCCCCAAGTTATATGCGAGGGCGATTTCCTAACTTCTGAAATGCAGCCACTTCGGGGTGAAATGTGGCATCTTTGCAACGCTGCAGAGACGCGCAGTCTGGGACAAGAAGCGTATAATGCTGCTTAGGCAGCTAGGGGTGGGCATAGAGAAAGGAGCTGCCTCGGAAATTTAGGTCGGTAGTTGAAGCTCCCCCTTGGTGGCCCATTCAGGCCTTGTTCTTGCCAACGGGGGGGCTAGCCGGCAGTGGTGGCAGCGGCTTCTGTCACTTGTCACCTGTCCGTCAGGAGCTCCTTTCCAAGCATATTTCACCCAGCCCACCAACATGTCGTTACACCTTGTGCCTGCTCCTGCCGCAGGTTTTTTTTGTGCGTGTACATGAAGGTTCCCTATATCTTATCACAAATCCCCGGAGCCATCCAGTCCTGCGCACGGCTTAATGCCCCGGCTCTTCAGCCCCCGAGGAGGAGCGCTGCGTGCTCTCCCCTCGCTGCTTACGAGGGCTGGAGGCAGGCAGGCGGGCAGCCTCCAGCTGAGGCTCAGCCCGGTGCCGAGGCCGGGGGCGGCTTCTCCGCGCGTTGCTTTGCCCCCTCGACATCTCGGCCGCCATCGATCTGAAACCGCGGATGGGCGCACAAAGGGCGTGTTGTGCGAGGAGAATGAGTTGCGGAGTCGTACAACTTTCCAGGCCGGCCCTCGGCAGTCTCATGACCCTGCAGCCGTTCCCACACTGTCCGGCCGATTGTCCCGGCCCCCTGGCTGGGGGGGTCACCTCGCACAGCCTGACTTGCTCCCTCCCGCCCCCCCCGGGGCCGACAAAGCCCGGCTGTGCGGGCGATGTGGCTTGATTGCCCAGAAAGATTATCGCCTGCAGCTTCAAAATGCTTCACGCAGCTCAAATTCTCCTTAGAGAGCAGGGGGAAAACTTCCCGAAAGCATCCGATCCGGAGGGGAAGGGGGAAACGAGGCCGGACCCTGCGGGGATGGGGAGACCTTGCCCAAGGTCACACCTGGAGCCGGTGCCTGCGCTGCTGGGCTTCCTGGTCCCTCTTCCTGCCTAGCCGGGACCTCTTACTTTTAAAAACCCGTGAAATACGAGCCCTGAGTTGTTCCGGGTTGCACTGTGAATCCAGCCCAGCCCTTGTGCTTCTTCCCCCCGGTCCTGACCCCCAACACCTTTGTGTGATGAGTCTCTGGAGCGCTTAAGGCTGATTTGTGCATTCCTGTTGTTAAATACTGAGGGTTTCCCTTCAGATTGGTGTTTCGTGGAGGTTTTTTCACAGAGCTTGGCACTGTCTGTTCTCCCCGTGCCGATCTCTCCAAGAGGAAGGCGCTCTGTGCTGCCCCAAGCCAGGCTGGAGGTGTGGACCTCCGCGAGGTGGCTGGATGGGGACAGGAGAAATGTGTCCGGCCCTCTCTTTGTAAAGCAACAAGGCGCAGACGTTCCTTTTTCCTCGGATTAATAAAGTTTTTTAAAAATAAGGTTTGCGAAGAACTACTGAGAAATCTGCTAGCAAGCCCAAAACGTGAAGGTGTGCGTTGGGAAGCGAACGCTGCTTTGCAGCTGTAGGTACCGTGGCTGGTTGCTAGCTCCCGATGCCGTAAAGCAGCGCTGGGAGTTGTTTCCTGTATAATTATTTCTGCTCTGGACATGCTCCTGACTCATCCCGCTGTCACGTGGGGCCCGCCACTTCCCACCGTGCCTCGGGTTCCCCGTCCCCAAACTGGGGGGGACTTCGATACCTGCGGCAGCATTGAGGTATCGCGTGAACCGAACGATCTGTGCAGACGTACTGCTGGTTGTGTCAGCCTCTGATGCTGCCAGGGGAATGGCAAACCCGTCCACCTACGGGCAGGCAGCACCCCGGCCCCGAGGAGAACAGGGGGTTTGCTGCTTGAGACAAAGGAGAGAAGCGTTATCCCCATTTTACAGACTGGAAGGCTGGGGCTGGGAGAAGTTATGGGGCCTGTTTAGGGCGCGCAGTGCTGTGACTCGGGCAGGTTTGGCTCTTGCGGTGTTCGGTCCCGGTGCGCCTCGCCCCGTGGCCAGCAGCTCGCTGATGGAGAGCATCGCTTTGAGCGGAGGCGAGTGCCTGGCTGCTGGGCTTGCTTCGGGTTTCTCAGTCTTCGAAGGGAGGACGTATTTAAAATCAAGTGAATCTATTTTTGCCGTGCGGTGACTTCTTTATTTTCATTATTTTTTCAAACCAACCCTCAGCCCTGGAAGGAGCTGCTGCTCTTGCTGAAGTGCTCCTGAGCCGGGCACGTGGGGGCCAGCCCCCGGCACGCTGTCAGCGCCTGCCGAGGCTTCGCAGAGCAGCCGAGCACTGGTGTCCGCTCCTCTCCCGTCACCACTGTAGCCCAGCACCGGGTGCGCTCGCCAGCTCGGTCTGGATGCGGGCGGGCTGCGTTAACCCGGTGCTGGTCCTTGCCAAAACTTGCTATCTCTGGTCCACATCTGCGCTAATTCCGTTCTTCTTCCAGACTCTAGCTTGGGTACACCGGGGCTGTTTCTCCTCCTCCTCCTCCTTCCAGGACTGGCGGTGAGCATGGGTCCGTCCCCTCCTGCCGGTGCAGCCTGTCACAAGCACCTGGCAGGACAGCAGACACGGCCGCGACGTGCCGACGTTTGGCACGGAGGGTGCGCGAGCTGATGGGTGCCCCGCTGCCGAGCGCGCTGGCCCTGGCGATGCCGGGCTCCGGGCTGGGAGCTCGCCATGCCACGGGAACATCTCCGAGCATCCGCGGCCCGCGGGACTCACTGCGTTTCCTCTCTTCTCTTGTAGCCTTTCGCATCAAAGATGGCGGGCGGCGTGGACGGCCCCATAGGGATCCCGTTCCCCGATCACAGCAGCGACATCCTTAGCAGTCTGAATGAGCAGAGAAACAATGGGCTGTTGTGTGACGTGGTCATCTTGGTGGAAGGCCAGGAGTTCCCCACCCACCGCTCCGTCCTGGCAGCGTGCAGCCAGTACTTCAAGAAGCTCTTCACCTCAGGGTTAGTGGTGGACCAGCAAAACGTGTATGAGATAGACTTTGTGAGTGCGGACGCCTTGTCGGCTCTGCTGGAGTTCGCTTACACCGCGACCCTTACCGTCAGCACTTCAAACGTCAATGACATCCTTAATGCCGCCAAACTGCTGGAGATCCCGGCGGTAAGGGATGTTTGCACGGATCTCCTGGACAGGAAGATTCTGGCCAAAAATGACCAGATGGATATAGTAGATCAAATTGATCAAAGGAACCATCTCAGAGCAAAAGAGTACCTGGAGTTCTTCCAGAGCAACCCCGTCAATGGCCACCAAGGCAGCTTTCCATGGACCAACCCAGAGTTGAGAGACCTTCAGAGACTGAACTTCCGAGGCCAAGAGGAAGAGGAGGAGCCGGACTGCAATGGCATGGACTTCTACTCACAAGCCCCCCTAAACGAAAGACCAAAGGCGAATGACTGTGATCCCGACAGCAACCCAGCCATGTGGCTGGACAGAGAAGAGGAGGAGGCGGCAGCGGCGGCGGCGGCCCCCGGCTCCTTATTTTCACCTTCTCAGAACGGACATTACAGCGGCCGCAGCCTGCCCACACCAGGAGAAGAGGAGGTGACCCCAGGGGGCCCTCTGGACCAGCAGGAAGCCGGCGACTCCCCCAGCTTCGTTCCCGCTGGAGCAGAGACAGAGGATGATGCGAGGGAGGTGGATGGCTTGGCCGCTAGCGCCCTGCTGCAGCAAATGATCAATTCCGTGGGCAGACAGCAGCTAGGGGAGGACGACCGAAAGGATGACGATGGGGTCGTGGATTATTACTTGAAATACTTCAGCAGTTCGAACGAGGGTGACGTGTATCCGTCCTGGTCCCAGAAGGTGGAGAAGAAGATCAGGGCAAAAGCATTCCAAAAGTGCCCCATCTGTGAAAAAGTGATCCAGGGGGCCGGCAAGCTGCCGCGCCACATCCGCACCCACACCGGCGAGAAGCCCTACGAGTGCGACATCTGCAAAGTCCGATTCACCAGGTAAGGAGCGGGCGGACGCTGGCAGCCGCTGCCGTCGGGGAGGAGAAGGGGCCGCCGCACAGAGCTGCCTCCCGGCTTTTGCCGTGGGTCGGCGGGGGGCTGGCCTCGTATTATTGGGTGGTTGGACTTGGTGATCTTGAAGGTCTTTTCCTACCTAGATGATTCTGTGATTTTATCTCAACCTGCAGTGACTAATTTCCATCTTAACAGGCAATTTGTATATAAAGGCCAGAATTTTGCCAAGAGACGAGCAATTTGGGTGTCTGATTCTTGAGGTGTCTTAAGGGGCCGTGTCTTAATATCCAGTTCCCTGCTGACTCAGGGAGCTGCACCTTTCAGGTGTCCTGAATTGCTGACCTCTGCTGGAAACCTGGCGGGGCCCGGGCTTCTTCAGAGACCAAGTAACGTGGTTGCTGAACCGGAGCTGCATCCCTTCGTGTTCTCGCGGCTGAAGTGCTTAGTGCTGGCTGCGGAGCCGGGGATTGAGGGTTGGAAACTCGTTTAGCGATGGCTCCATCTGATGATGGAAATGTCCATGGCCGGTAGCCTTGCCAGGTGGTTGGGAACAGGCTGAACTCTGCGCTGAGCCGCTGCCATCCTGAGCTCGCTCGTGCTGCCACCCCAGCCCCAAAACAAAACGCGACAACCCAGCAGCTCGGTGCAGCTCCCTGGGGGCGTTCGCCTCGGCGCTGCTTCTAATCGGTGATCCTCTGCTCTTTCCCTCCACCATGGGAACGCCAAAGAAAGGGGATATTGTTTGGATTCCTCTGGTTCACGTTAGTCCAAGCATCCTCTTTTGAGTCCTCGTGGCCGTGATTGCCGGGCCGAGGGCGGGGGTTCCACCCAGGTCTCTCCTTGCCTTTCTGTGCCAGGAGATTGTGTGGGCTGCTCGACAAAGGAGCCAAATGGCCCAGCCCGCTCTGCCTGCTTTCTGCATGCTGAAACGTTCCCAGCCCCACAAGCGCTGGCTGCTTCGCTTCCCGGGCGGGCTGGCCCTTCTGGGGAGCCCCTTCCCGGAGGTGGGGGCCGGCGGGGCCCATTCCCATCGCCAGCATCCCGGTGGGCATCGCGCAGAGCCATGAAGCAGATATCTGCGGGATGTGGGCAGGTGGCCTTCAGCCCTCCGAGGCTTCAACGCGCTCCCGAGCCTCCTGCGTGGCTGCCTCCCCGTCCCCAAAGCCGCGTGGGGGCTGCAGCGAGGCCGCACCCAGGCGGCGCGGGACCCGCGTTCGATAGCTGAGGAATGCAGATAATGCCGGGGGCAGGATGCCAGCCCTCCGGCACGGCGCGGCACGGCTCGCTGCCACCACGGCCCTGCGAGGCGGCACCTCCCTCCCTGCCGGATCTGCCCATGGCGGGGCGAGGAGCAGGGGGGGGGAGCCCCCAGGGCCGCCTGTACTTTGTGTGCCCACGCCCCTGCGCAGAATCCGGCCGCCACGCCTGAGCGGTCCAAGGTTCTCGCGCCGCGGGAGGCCGCGGGATGCGTCTTCCCCGGCCGCGGCCTCGTGGAAGCGCCACGAGGCCATCGGAGGTGGCAGGGAGGGAGCCGCTCGTGCCGCGGGGCCAGGCTGGTTTCTTTTTGGAGGAGGTCGGTGCCACCTCGGCGCTTCTGCAGCTCCCCGTCCTGCCGTGCTGCTGCTGCTGCTGCTGGGCTCCTGCCTGCGCCCTGCTGCGTGCTCTTTCTTTAACAGCAGAGAGCTGGGTGGAAACCTTGTCCTTATCCCAGCCCGTTCCATAATACGCCAGGGCCGTGTTGTTTTCAAGCTAAAATACATCCTCACCCCCCCGACTTCTCCTAGAAGCCGTGTTTGGCCATGGCAGAGCCCCGATCGGGGCAGCCTGAGCTGTGCTCAGCCTCGTGGCCCTTCGGCGTTCGCCCCAGCTCTTGCCTTGCCCCCGGTCCCTGCTCCCTCCGATGGCAGCTCTTGACCTCGGCGCCGAGTCAGGCGTGCACGGCCGCCGCAGAAATCTGCCTCGAGGTTGTAGCCCCGCATCGCAGCTGGTTACCAGCTCCCTCCCCGCTTTGCTGGTTTGCAGGGGGGGGCCAGCCCTGTCGCCCCCCGCGCTGCCCGGAGGTTGTAATGAGCTCGAGCTGCTGGCCCTGATCTCGTCCGCTGTGCTCTCGGCTGTTTCCAACGCGTTGCTTTTTGCCGCTTCTCCTGCAGCATCTGGACTCTGCTAGAAGCCTTATCTAGAACGTTCTAAATCTAAAAATGTGTGTAAACCTGAGCGCTGAATTCTCTTTCTTTTTCCTCCGATTTTACTATTCTTTTGTGTTCATTCATCGTGCTGTCCTTGCACATCCCTCTCCTATCAGGTGCGAGTGCATTCATTGAGAACAAATCTCCTCCCTGTCGTTAGTGGTTATCTGTACGGCAGCGGGCTCCGGAAGCCTGGGCGCAGGGACCTCGCTCGTGCCGGGTGCCACGTGGAGAGAAACTGTCCCTGCTCCTAGGGCCCTCGTGGGGCAAAGGCACGAGGACGAGGCAGGAGGGACAGTGGGTGACAGGGTGGTGGAGCGGGGCACGGATCCGGCCCTCCTGCTCCGCCTGGGCCCCCCGCCTGGTTCCCTTCCCGGCCCTCCCACGGGGCGGGGAGAGAGAGCCCTGGGCTTTGCGCTGATTTTTGCTCGCTTTGCTTCCTGGTTCCTCTGCCCTCGGACGGGGAGGAGTGGCGAAGTTGCTCAAATAATCTTCCGAAAGAAAGGCAGAGTGATTTTATAAAAATTAAACTTTAAAAAAAAAAAAAAAGCTGTTTTAATGTGCTGCTGCAAACCACATAGTTTGTTTTAAGGAAGGCCACGTTTCCAGCCCCAGTGGGAGCTGCGTTAAAACAGCAGTGGGCACGTCTTGGACGTTTTGTGATCCTTCCTTTCAGATTCAGGAAACCTTCTGGCCCTGCGCTGACTTTCTGCCATCTGCAGCACGATTTCTGCCTGGCGAGCAAAGCCGGGGGCGTGCAGGGCCGGCTGCCTTTCAGCTCGGGGGGGGGGAGCTTTGAATTGCAGAGCTGGGGGGGGCCCTCTCCGGGTCTGTCAAAGGCGCGCGGTTCCCTTGCTCCCAGCCAGCCGGGCAGGGATCGTGCTGCTCGCTGCCTGCTCGCGTGCGCTGTCCTGCGACACGCTTCGCGTCCGATTTTCTCCGGGAAGAAGCAAGCAACTCTGGCTCGTGCGGCCTTCCTGGCACCCGGCCCGGCCGCTGCAACTGCCCTCGCTGGCTCGGGCTGCGCCGGTTTTGTAACGTGGGCGCTGCCGGAGCCGCACCAGCGCCCTCCTTGCAGGCACGGGGCGGCTGGCTTCGCTCGGGCAAACGGCTGTGCTTCGGCTTTCCATGCGCTCCGGTGGCCGGATCCGGTGTCCCCAAGCCGGCCCCGTGCCTCCCGGCTTGCCGAGGGGCTCCTGGAGGCTGGATTTGGGCGGCCGCTGCCGTGCTGGATGGGAGAGCAACGGTTGGCGGCCGCGAGGAGGAGGAGGAGGAAGGTGGAGCCCAGCCCTCGGCCCGCTGGGCCCCTCGCTGACCTGCCCCCTGTCCTTTCTCTCCCACGCAGGCAGGACAAGCTGAAGGTTCACATGAGGAAACACACAGGGGAGAAACCTTACTTGTGCCAGCAGTGCGGAGCCGCTTTTGCTCACAACTACGACTTGAAGAACCACATGCGCGTGCACACTGGCCTGAGGCCCTATCAGTGTGACAGCTGTTTCAAGACTTTCGTCCGGTCTGACCACTTGCACAGGCACCTTAAAAAAGATGGGTGCAACGGCATCCCGTCCCGGAGGGGCCGCAAGCCCCGGGTGAGAGATGCGGGGGGGCTGCCCACCCCCACGGGGAACCCCGAAGACGGAAGCTTTCAAGCCGGTGGGGAGAGTCAAGAATCAGAGGACACCATGCAGAGAAATGGCCAAGAGCAGCACTTTGAAGATAGTTCTAATAACGAAGCATCAGGATTGAATGTAGCAGGAGGGTCGTCTGAGGGTAACACGCAAGGACTCTCCTAAACCAAAAACAAAAAGTGTCACAAAATCTAGTTAGTACTTTTCCTCCAATTTTCTCTTTAAAGATGTTTCTCTCCCTTTTTTTAAAAACAAAATATATATATATATAATGTTTCCAATCTTCCCATCGTAACCAGGGCTCCCCCGAGGATCCCTCAGTAGCCAAGGACCTTTTCTTGGAAAGGCAGACGCTAGGAAGCGTGAGGTGGGGATGGAAAGTGGCTCTGTTGCATGGAAAGGAGCTTCCATGTAAATCCAAAGCTTTATTTTGTGTCCAAACACACGTTAAAAAAAAAAAATATTTCAGAGAGATATCTATTTAAAAAAAAAAAAAAGCAAAAATAGAAAAAAATGGTAAGAGTTGAAGGGCTCTTTCAGGGCGGGCGGTACACACGGTGCCTCGGAGGGCTGGGAAGGAGCGGGCCCAGCCTTCTCGCCTCTGTTTTTGCAAAGCTAAAGCTCCAGCTACGTGAGGTGCTCAGGCGTTGCTACGTCCTGGGCTCAGGATCGGTTTTGTTTTTGGGGTAGGGAGTGGGCCCTTCCGACTGGCCCAGGTGCAGCACCTATTTGCCAGCTCCTGGTGGTGAGAGAGGAGCCAAAGGCAGGGCTCGTCATATAGCAAATTGCCTAATCACGCGAGCGGACAAACAGGATTTTGCAGGGTTGCTCTCGGCATCGGGCCTGCAACGCCCCGGCTCAAACCCACGGCCGGGGCCATCGGCGCGAGGCCTCGCTTGGGCCTGCTGCCGGCCGGGCAACTAGCCCGGCGCCTGCCCTCGGCCCAGAGCCAGGTTCGCTGGGTCAGGACCTTATAGAAGGTCTGTTCTGTACAGGGATCCCCGTGTCTGCCCCCTCTCCCACCCCAACCCGAGGGTGTTTCTCTGCTCCTGAACCCAAACTCCGCTCCCCCCCCCTCCAAGGCAGGCGTCACTGAGGCCTCTCACGGCTCTCGTCCCCCGGCAGCACGCGGCACCGCCGGCTCGCTCCGGGCCGCGGTGTTGGCGCAGCCAAAGCACCCCCTTGGCGCCCAGGAAACCCTCAGGAATACGGCCCGGCCCGGTTCGGCCCCAGCGCCGTGGCTCTGCCGCGCTCCCGCTGAGGCGAGGCCGGGGGCCGGGGGCCACCCCCTTACCCCCCCCCGCCCCGTATTTTTAGGCACTTGGTCAGAGCGGCAGTGTTCCCGCACGCCCAGAAAGCACCTAAAAATGGCAGATTCCTTTTAAAAAAGGTTATTTGAGGTCTCCCTTAAAGGGGAAGGAGGCTCTTGGCAAGAGGAGCTGGGAGGGGCGAAGCCAGACGCCGGCCGCAGCGGCTGTTGCTTTAAGGCTCCACAGCCCGGGCTGGACACTGGCGGTGCTCTGCGTCACCGTCACCGCGCAGTCACCGTCACCGCATGGTCACCGTCACCGCACGGTCACCGTTGCTGTGCGGTCACCGTTGCTGTGCGGTCACCGTCGCTGTGCGGTCACCGTCGCTGTTGCTGTGCGGTCACCATTTGCCGCGCGGTCACCATTGCTCGCAGCCGCCCGGCTCGGCCGCCCCACCGGCCCCGCCATGGTTTCCGGGCTTGTGGGGCCACCCTCCTCTTCCTCAGCACCCGGCCACCGCGCCGGGGCCGTGGGCGACGGGGCGATGGAGCGGGCAGGGGCCCCGCGTGGCGGTCCCCAGAGAAGCGAGGCGATTTACGGCTGCGGAGCAGATGCAGGGGTGCGCTATGCGCATCCCCGCCGGGTTAGCAGAGGGCGATCGAAAAGGCACCTTTCAGCCGGTCACCTGTTTTCTAAATGCACATTTTGAAATGAAAAGAGATTTTAGTCCTTTTATTTTGAAAGCACTTTTTAGATTCTCTTTTTTTTTGTTGTTGGTTTTTTTTTTTTTTTTTCCCTTTTTGGTGTTTGTTTTTACTTTCAAAGCAAGAGCAGGTTTGGCCGAATGTATTTTGGAGAGGGAGTGAGAGGGGAGTGTGTGATGGGGGGAGGGCTGAGTGATGGGGTGGGGGAGAGATGGATGTTTATTTAATGCAGAAAAAGCAATAAAAATAAAAAACCATTATAAAAAAATAAAAAAACAAAGAAGTCTTAGCACTTTGCGATGGAACGGGTACTTTGAGATCACTTTATCTTAATTTAAAAAGCAAAAGCAAAACATGTTTACAAGTCAAAACCAACTTCTACGGAAAAAAAATTATTATTAAAAATCCTAAATTTATTTTTGTAAGAAAAATGTGTATATATATATATATATTTAAAAAAAAAAAAACGTAGGCAGAATCCAAGTTATATTTCATGGAGTAATAAAAGCCGAAAGGTGTCCAATGTGAGGAACGATGCTAATTAGGTTCTGTGACATGCCCTGAAAATAGACCCTCAGAAGTCATTGCACTTCACAAAACGGAAGCTTGAATTTTAGGCAGGAATCATGGTTTTTGTTTTGTTTTTGTGTATTGTTCATTTCTCCCCCCCACCCTTTT
>VXAA01001016.1:47463-68546 GCA_013399115.1 Anseranas semipalmata | reverse complement strand
CGCCCCTCCCCACCCCCCCAACATGTCCAGCAAAACTTTAGATAATCAGGAATGGTTATTTAACAAGACAATAAAAATGCACACAGCTTTGGAGATGCACGGGAGTCGGATGTCCTGTAGATCTGCAGGTGAACTCCACCGATTCGAACGGTACTGGTGAACGGCAGCAGAGACCAGCAAGCTGTGGCTTCTGACTGCCTGGCTTAAGACACTTTCCTTACTTCAGACTCCGGTTCTGGGTCAGGCTTTGAGTGGGGTAGTTTTCCAACCAAGAAGCAGCTCAATGGTTTTATTTTTTTTCTCGTTTTAATGGTTAATTTGGAATAGGAAAGTCAAAGGAGATCAGGGAGGAAGGGAGATGAGGTGGGAGAGGACATTTTCCCCCTCCTCCAGTTTAATAAGCACCAGAGTATTCAAGTCTGTCCATTCTGAGATTCAGAGCTGCTTCCGCAGTCAGCAGGCAGAAACTAAACCTTTCTCATAAGAGCAGCGTCGTTTTGGTTGGGGTCCGTCATCATCGTCATCTTCTTCCTCATCTTCCTCCTCTTCCTCCTCCGATGATGAGCTGTCCAGTGTTAAATCCACGACATCAGCAGTGGCCTTGCCATTCTCACCATTACCGTTAGGAGTGGGCAACAGCCCGTTCACATCTGAAGAACCTGAAAGGAGTCAGGGAAGAGAGGACTAATTAAGACCCCTAACAATGTCCAGTTCAGGGGATGCTCTTGATGCTCTTGGTCTCTCATGGGGTACGTGAAACTAACTCCATTCAAGCTGTTACCTAAAAAAANAAAAAAAAAAAAAAAAAGCCCACACCACAAACCTGATGCTCTCTGTAGGGCCAGGACTTGCTGCAGTGCCCAGTGGCACCTGCACCCTCTGCTTGGAAGACATCTGCCTGAGAACTGGCTCAGCAAAGCAAGAGACGAGACATCACTGCTGGAGGAGCTGACCTCGTGAGGCTGCCAAACAGCCAGCCTTCTGAGTCCAAATCCCCCTTTCCCACAGAATAAGTACAGCACTGTTCTGGGCCGGTTTTGCCGATGATGTTTCAGGGTTCATTGCAGAGGTGCACGCCCTGACAAGCTTTCTCAATGCCGCTCTGGAAATAACCCAGCTTTGCTGAATAACCCAATTGGGCCCTGCTCCACAGGGATGTCATGCACCCTGGTAACGCTGTTTGTTTCTGGAGGGGGTGAGAACAAAGGTGCTATCCAGAGGGAGCTCTCCGAGCCAGACTCAAGCAGGGGAGGGTCAGGCTGGGTGTTAGGAAAAGGCTCTTCACCAAGAGGGTGCTCGAGCACTGCCATGGGCTCCCCAGGGAAGCAGTCATGGCACCAAGCATGCCAGGAGCATTTGGACAATGCTCTCAGGGTCCCTTCCAACTTGGGATATTCTGTTATTCTAGGTGTCACACAGCTTTTCTCAAGGCCATTGCAAAAACTAGAGTTCCCCAATCTGTGCGCACTTCCTACAGTAATTTAAAATTTTTAGCCCCAGAGATACTCACCTAGAACTAATATTGGACATTGAGGGCTGCAGCTCCGCTCTTTCTCAGCTCTGATGGGACACCAGGAGCCATCCACTAGGTACTCTATTTCATCTGCATCCTCACATTCGGTCAGTATCTTTGACAGGAGCCTGTACAGGAGAAAAGATGCCATCTATTAATTAACCTTGAGGCAATCAGCAGCCTGCATTTAGCAATGGGCCATCAGCCTGGGTCTTCACCTTAAATAGCCTTAAATTTAAGAGAAACTTGGTATTAGCAGAAGGCTGCCAACCAGACAGCCCTTGCAGTCAAGAGCTTGTTTTATTTCCCATAAAACAAGCACAGGTTCTGACAATGCAGACCCAGTCCTTTCTGACAACGTACCTAAACCATGAACTAACATTTTAATTATGTGCAATTAGAAGAGTCTTGCCTCTTCACCCAGTTTCCCAAGTCTGTGGTACCGCTTCCAGGCGGACGTCCGATACCCCACGTAGAGCTATGTCAGGGCTGGTGCAGGTACATCCACACCGAGACATTAAGCAAAGGACAAAACAGCCTATCATATTAGGAAATAAGCGATCCAATAAGCAGCACTTCACTTCCTGTTTTTATTTCCCAAAGCCACCACAGCAGCCACCAAAACAATTTATGCAGCCTTCTGCAACAGAAAAAGCACGTTCACCTCTGAAAATACACCCAGAGTAGATCCCTCGATGGCAGCCCTTTCTCGTTGCAGACATTAACCAGAACGAGGGCTCACTCTGGCTTACCGTGCCTCAGAGACTGGGTACTTGCTTTTTTCTGCTGCGTCCCACCATTTGCCCAAGATATTTATTTGGACACGCCATTAGAACTGCTGTTCTGCAAGGCCTTATTCACCTCTGGATTTGAGCATTTCCTTTCAGTATAAAGGAGAGCCAATAGTAAAATCTTAGAAACTCAAGAAAACCATTAGTGGCACATGTTTCTGCTTTCTCCAGCTCAAGTAGGAAATGCGTTCCCACAGACAGCTCTGTCATCTAGCAGAGCAACCATCAAGGCTGCGATTCCAAAAAAGCTAACAAGGCCCAGAGGATCTCAGACACGACCAGCCAACTACCTCCTTAGGAACCTACGCCCCTTTTTTAACTAACAACATCCAGCTGTGACTGCCAGGCTCCCTCTAGCTTTCTTTCAGGGAGCTCTGAAGACTACCTTCATCCAACAGAACGGGCACCTAAACCCAGCCCTGAGCGCTGCAGAGCAGGGGCAGAGAAATCTGCCGAGCCTTCAGCAGTGATGACCTCCTCTTCCTCCTCCTTGCCCAGGAGGGACAAGCGTGTTGCTGACCTGTGAAGGTTCCACAATCCAACCCCTTGTACTTTCCCCTTCAGCCTCTGCAGCTTTGTTAGAGATCTCCAAAGGAACTGGATTTTCCTGTTGGTGTTGGCCAGAGGACAAAGCAAACAGGTTATCTGTGCCTAGGCTGTTTCAGACTGCCTAAAAAGCCACAACTACGGGATCAAATCAGTACCCGCGAATGCAGCAACGCTCAGAGTGCCGTCACCATGGCCATGGGAATGTACCACCCAGGCTGTCCTGTCTGCTCACTTCACTGCATTGTGTGCCAAGGGAGCTGGATGCACCTGAACAATTTCTCTAAGCTCTCCCTACATCTGACTGAATCTGCATTAGAGGCCAATTAGACAAGCTACGAGGGCGGAGATCATTTCCCAGAAGCCAAGAACCGTGCATCTTGCTCCACCAGTCCTCGGTGCTGCTGTCAGCTTGGCTGACATAGCACCGCTATGGATGTCAGCGATCCCAACCCATAGAACAGGCTCTCTGCATTTTGCGGCAACAAAGCTTCAGCTGGGGGGTGGGTGGAGATCACCACTCGCATTAGTTCACTTCTTGTTCCTTCCTTTACTCTTGGACAAAAGCCAGGCAATTTACTGAGCTCTTCTCCAGAGGTAGCCCTGGAACCCACATTGCTGGAGCTGACAAGCACCACAGCCAGTTGCTGGCTTGCCTCAGGTGGCCCCTGCTGTCAGCCTAGCTCGTTCTGCAGCTCGTGTACAGGACTCCATCCGCCAGGTCTGCAGCCAGGAGAGGGAGATCTGCTCTTTTAGAGTAATCCTCTTGGCAAACAGCTGCATATTTAAGCTCTCTGGTATAAAGCCTCACTCAGACATACAAGCATCACCTACAAAGTGTTCCTATACTGCTCAACCATAGCAACCAGCTCTCCTAACTTGGCAAGAGTGTCAAGTCTAAAGCAACCTTCCCCAAAATCCTGTTCAGAGAACTTTAGATAGGGCTTAGGGCATGCACTTCTCTCGCCTCACCCTTGTCCAAATGCGCTTTGAAATTTACTTGCTCTAATTCTCTCCTGTGCTTTTACAGCACCACACCAACTACGCCAGATTCAGAGTGAGACAGTAGAAAAAGGACGTTCCTAATGCAAATACTGCATTTGTACCTCTGTCTCAGGGGGCTACAAGTTGCAGGATGTTCGCTTTAAAAGCTGGCAAAGATTCCCCCAACCAAATTTACAGCATGCCAAGAATTGCTTGCGAGCTTATGAGCACCTCACACCAACAAGAGAACAGGAAGATGGTTCCTATCAAAAATCACCTTATTGTGTGCTTATAAAGTGGGTTTATTCCATGCAGCATGACATCTGTCAACCAAGGCGGCTAGTTGTGCAGGTTCATCAGCCTGATGAAAAGAGTGAGGCAGTAAATGCTCGATTCTCAAAACGCTTTAGCGTAATCCAAAAAATCAAGAAGGGCAGACCAACAAGCAAGCCTTGCTCTAACACACCAAGACAATTAAGTCGGAACATTATGCACGAGCAGAATACACTTCCAACTTTGTTTTGAGGTAGACCTCAATCAGATGCACAGACCCAAAAACAAGATGCCACACCCAGCAGAGAAAAAAGAAAGGGGCTGAGGACAGAAGCGTATATACTCACCCGTCAATTATTAGCTGGTCATAGGGTGCTGGTTTGTCACACACAGGACACATCCATGTGGGCTTTTTCTCATTCATCTGAAGGTAGAAGACTGCATCAAAGCACTGCAGATGTGCACAGGTCTCCGCCCGGCACGGGACAGACAGCCGCATCTTCACTAGCTGTTGGACCAAAGAGCAGAAGATCAGTAGCAAACCCCACCCAAGCTATCACCAGACAATTCTCCTCCTAAGCAAAACAGGTCTGATACACAAGGAAAGGTTCGCTAGCTTGCAAAACAGGTCTGGCAGTAGAAGAGGGTTTCTTGACAAAAACAGACTAAAATGTATTGCGAACACTTACCGGACAAATAAGAGACACGCGAACACCTGTAGTAGCTATTTCACTGTCTGGATCCAAGCGTAGCTTCTCTTTTACTGCAGTAAGAGTAGAGGGCACAAAGTTTAACAGATGCAAACAAACCTGGAAACAATGTGTAGCACAGGTCAAGAGGCTCACTGACAGCCCCTGGCTGCGCACAAGCCATTTTCACCACAGATGACAAGCTCTGCCTGTCAGGGACAGAGGACGCAGGAGACAGAAAGCTGATGTATCAGACCGGGCTTGCGCAACTTGCAGAGCTCAGTAGAGACTCAGCTTGTGCTGCTTGGCTAGCCAAAAAGCTTGCGCATGATGAAGCGGTTCAGGGACTACAGGCCAGCTGGAGTATTTACCAGTCAGCCAGGAAGCTCACATTTTCTTACAGTCCCCAAGCACAGAGTCGACTCCCTCCCCAAAGACCCAGCTCTCCCAGCCAAATGGCACATGCTGCCTCTCATCCAGGCGGACCAAATGAGGGAGACAGGATGGACTTAGGTGTTGGGATGCAGGCAACCAGGTGCACACCAACTGCTAGCAGCACTGTTACTGTTAAGGCTCTTTCAGCAACTCTTCTGCTTCTTATTTAAAGCTGCAGGCTGGACAGCTGGAGGACGTAAAGGAAACCACACTGCTGACCAGCTTTTTCATGTTGCTGTTATAATGAGGCAGCCAACTGGGAGTTAACTTTGTCATAATTCACCTTCAGAGGAGCCTATGACACCCACATACCTGGACCTCCTACTATTTGGTCAGTTGTTCTTGCAGGGAGTGAGAGAGCGGACAGGGAGAGCTCTAGCACATAGCAGGCTCCCAGAAAGAAGTCAGTTTAGACTTATCTGGTCGTTAGTACAAGCAGGATGGATTTTATTCCCTTCCAAGATCAGTGGCAATAGGAAAGGGTTAACTGTATCCCCCTGCCCCTTAAAATTCTGAGAAAGCCCCCCCAGAAGTGAGCAAGCATGGGATACAGTCAAATTGACAGGAAACCATATCCCTGATTTTCTCCATCAAATAAACAAGCCTCCTCTTAGTGCTACTGACTGTAACTCTTCCGTTTATATGCTGGCCAGCTCATTTATTCCAGCAAACTGTTTCACAGGAACCACAAAAAGACCTAGATGCACCAGGAGAGACAGCTCAAAGAGCAAGACAGCCATGCAAAAAGCAGTCACGAGCAGTGATCCAGCATCTACTTGGAAAGAATCAGACATTAGGAAAGGAGGCAGAGTCCTGTCCCTGCTGCCACATCCTGAAAGGAAAACCCAGAGGGGCTGCAGGCAAATCAAAAAGAAGAGCAGATGTGCAAGTCCCACATGGGAAGGTCCTGCCTCAAGGTTCAGAATCAAACCAAAGTTAAACTACTGTACAACAACTCCTAAAGAACAGCTGCTGCTAACACTGCTGTCTGAAAAGGCCTATGACACTTCCATCACCCTGTTTCTTTGGAGCAAGTCAACCATTTATTTTGACCTTTTCAGATCATAACAAGATCTCTCCAGACAATGAGGCTGCATGCAGTTTTGCAACACACAGCTCTAATTAGAGTGAATTCTCAGATGTGAAATTCCCATGAGACTACAAGATTTGGTGTTGCTTCCTCCACATTAGGAGAATTTTCATCCAAGCTTAATATTCACAAAGTTTTCTGGTAAGAGCATTCTCTGTGCATCAATTACTAGGATTCATGGGAAGGAGAAATAGGCATTTTCTAGGACCTCCTGATTAGAATCAAGCTGTCTTAAACTGCTTTTGGATCCACAGCCATGCATATAAGCATCTCTGTTTCCACACAATGTTCCTACTAAAGTCAACAAAAGCATATGCAAAGGAAGATGAGTCAGCCCCGAGATGCAACCGAAGTCAAAGGGTAGCTTTAGTAAGTACTGAGGGATATTGCAATGAGCAGAAAAAGGAATCACTTGCAGTCCAGACCAGAGCTATAAAAGCAAAGTTTACAAGCTATTTGTGCTTGCCAGTTTCAGATGTCCAAACAACTTCCACACAGTAACAGGCCAAACGAAGCGAAGCGAAACAAGATAATGTTTCTATTTGGTTAAATTTAAGGTCACCAAATGCAACTCATCTCTGCCCCTCCATCCAGCCAAAGCTGTTAGTTAGATAACTCAGTAGAATTGGAGGCACACACTTGTTACCGAGTGGAAAAGGCAAGAAAGCTGCTTTCAGAGCCTCTGCCTGCCACTCTCAGTTTAGGAAGCCATTGTGCAAATGCTCGATTTGAAGGGACCAGAACAAACTGTTGAGCCTGGTTTCAAGAAGAGTGCAATGTCAGAAGAACGAGAGGATCCTCTGCATTTTAAGACAACTGAAAACCAGCGTCTGCTCATTCATTTAAGGTTCTGATGAACAGCAGAAAGGGGAGGACAACCAGTGTCTTGAGCTGAGAACAGTGGATATTTAACAAGTGGAAATATTTATTTCTTATGTCAATAGGTAAGTGCTGGCTGTCAGAGTGGGTTACTATGATCTAGACTGCCATGAACACTATCTGCTGTGGTATACAGATGAAGAAGTGTTCAGCATGCGCTGCAGAAATGCTGCACTTACACAAGGATCAGAAGTCTGGCTACAGCAGCAGTAAGCCCCACAGTGTAGATCAGCCATCTGAAGACCTGACATGCCTGAAACCATCACCTCCCCTGTGACCTACAAGCTCTCTTCAAGATTATGCTTCTTACACCTGGTAAGAGTTGTGCGTGATCTAAAGAGCATGTTTTAAAGACCATCATGATTCACAGCGTTAGTACTCTTATGCAGAACTAAATGCTAAGAACGGTCTCTCCAGTAACATTAAATAACTGGAAGTCCTCCAGACTTTCAGGAGCTGCAGGTCAGATTCTGCCTTGAAAAGGTAATTTCCCCTCACATTTCCATAATGTTTTGCATTTGCCTCATACCATGATGATTTACCTGCACGGTCTAGGATAAACATCTCTCGGGATCATCTCTTCTCTGAAGCTCTCAACGCATTTGAAAGTTCTGGTGGTGAAATCCCACTGCCAGCCCCTAGGATTCACGGGGTTGGGTGGGCAGCAGGACATTTTCACCAGGATCCCTTGCTCCAGAAAGCTCCTTTGGATATAGTGCGGGTCAAGGCCGAGGTGCTGTGGTAATGTTCATCAGCTCATAATTATTCAGATGAAGGCATGAAGCCATTCGCATCAGAATGACACTGGCCCTCAGCGGCACTCACCACGATATAACCTGGAGACAAATCCTAAATCCAACTAAGTGATTCAGAGCTTCTGCAGAGCCACGAGAAACACATGCTGCTGAAATGCTGCACTTGCACACGGATTTGGGGCAATTGCACACGACTAACAAACATCTTAGCAAGCCTGTTCAAATAAAAAGTGTTTTTATACAACTGGAGGAAAGAAAGCGTACAAAATTAGGCAGCTGTTCCCAAACGCATTTCTAGTAGCCTGGCTATTAGGAATGCTGCAGTCTAACAGGCATACAGTGAACCTCCCCTTGCCACCTCTTACGCAGACATACTCACCAAGTGCTTTGCAGAGTTCTGGATGTTTGATCCCAATGGTTTTCAACCTCTGCAGCAGCTCTGCTGAGGTCATCTGCCGCACTAAGTACAGCCCCACGGAATAGCTCTAATGAGAGGAGGATGGGAAAGAATGAGCAAGGCTGCTCTTTTGCGCTTGTTTGTGCAGTTCTGTGAGATTTCCTTCGGCACATACCTTTCCATAATTCCCCCAGGTAACAGTGATGCGATTGGTCGCTGCAGACAAGTACATGAGGTGGGTGAGGTTGATGGGACGACAGGGCCTCTTCGGTTCCACTCCAGGTTTGTTTGATGGATAGTAGCCCTAAGGCAGAAAGATTAAGGGTTTTTTTTTATTATTTTTTTTTAACTGAAGATGCTGTGTTGGGGAACATCTATTCATCAGCTTCACTAAATTCTAACTCACACACAACTCTCAAGGAAAGGGGTAGAAGAGAGCTGAACGGTCAGACCTAGCACAGAGTGAAAGGATCAAGTCGTTTTGCAAGAACAGTTTATTAACACAGCTAACCCATTAGAACATTGACTTTAAACTAAGTAGTGCACTTTTATAACCTGGCTTCTCATCTGCATTCGTCAGACAAAAACACTTCCCCAAGTCCTTCCACAGTTGCAGCATCGCATGTCCCAGCTGAGCTGACTTACCGGCACTGAGCAGTAACTATGGTTCACTTTCACTGCAATGTTGGGAGGGTACTGATCCTCCTGGGGAGAACTGGTGTCTGTGTAACAGATTCTGCAAAGAAAAGACACATCTCTTAATACCCCCATGCTGTTTGCACGTTCAAAGCTCTACACATCAAGCAGAAGCCAGCCATTACCACACCAACCCATGCTCCCTCGTCTGGCCAAACCCAAGCCAATTCCACTCCGCTCCCCCAGTTCTGATGCAGCCTTGATATTGGGGTGGAAAAATCTGGTACCCTGCTGTTTTCTACTGCAGCACTAACTCAAGCGGTACATGTAAAAAGAGGTTGGAAAGTCCGGTTTAAGACACTTGCGTGTGAACAAGCCATTTACTGTAAGTTATCTTTGCAGCTATGAAAACCACATTGAAACTTATTATCTTTTGCTAATGCATTCCCCTCCTCCCCTCTGCTGCACTTCACATTAAATTAACCCCATGCTCAGACATACCTTAGCACAACCTGAACCGATTTCACACCGGGCTGCAACTCCCTAGTAAATTAAGGAAGAAACAGAAAAGTAAATGTAAAGAAAACGCAAAATCAGCTGTCACCTTCACCAGACTCGAAAGTTAGAGTTTGCTAATTTTTAAAAATAAATCTTTAAAAGAATTACTTTCCAGAACTTTATTTAAATTGTTCAATTCACTCTGCAGCTATCAGTGGTCCTATAAATTTTGTTTCCTAACGCACCATCCTATAGTCTTTCTCTGGGTTTTCAAAACTGTAAGTGTTGGAAGAAAGATATCATTTTGCCTGGCATTTTCTTATTTGTAAGCATTTACAAAAAGTAGGTTTTAAGGTCAGGTCTATCTGACTGCGATCCTTCAAGACTCTCTTTGTTTAATTATTCAATTAAAGCTGTTCACACAAACCAAGGAATCCCTGTATTATGACACCAGCAGATCAACTCTTATGATTAGTACTACCGAAGTTACCAATAATGACAGTATTTCAACTGATATCAGGAAAGCCACAAATCACAGAACAAGGGTATTTTATTAGGTGGCTTTATACACAGGTAAAAAACACTCTCTGCACAGGATTCAAGGCATTAGATAAGACACTAAAATTAGCCTTGATTTGCTTCTGAAAGCATTTCACATTCCAATTCAGCGTTTTGGTACAAATTTTTCCATTTTGGGGTGGAGGGGATGGAACCTCAGTTCAGCTGACAGACGGGAACTGATGTGGCAGTTTCAGATCTGTGCAGAAAACATCTGGATACTACCACAAGTACTGGAAGAAGATGGACTTACGCTGTGTGATCATTCCGGACAGGGAAAGACACTCATTGAAATCCCTGCTGCGAAATTACTGTACTTAAGATGTATTACTGATGGTGACAGTTTTCTCACAAATCCAAATTTATGAAGAAAAGAGCATTAAGAATCAGCTACAATACACGTAGTCTTATCACCCTTAAAGACTTCTGTGGTATATCATTTCCTTTCTGTTAAGCCTTCAAACAGCTTCCCCTGCACTGCTTCTGTTGACCTCCTACAACAGTAACCAAGCACTGGATATTCAAGAAACAACATCTGTCTCCAAGTCTATGATAACAGCACGATTTTACTGGGAAGAGAAGTATTTAAGAGTGTCACACTTGGTTATGGAGGACCTCTTCTGCAGCATTGTCCTTTCATGGCAGCAAGGACCAAAGCAGCAGGTCAGCAAAGGAGTAAGCCTTACAGCCTGCACTGACGTGTCTCACACATTTCATTGTTTGAATCAAAAGTTAGCTCATGACAGAGGTCAGGCTAAATCCTAATCAGTGCAAGATGTTTGCTTATGCAGTTACTATAGTACCCTTTACAACACGGAAGCTTTCTTTCGGATGCAAACAGCATTACATGCATAGCTTTTGACCTTTAGATGTAAAGTAAAAATCTGCAAATATCCACAACACAAGCCCAACAGGGAATTCAGGTCATCAGCAATTTCAGACTTTTTTTCTGCCCCAATATACTATTCAAATGGGAGATTAGAGGAGCAGAAATGAAACTCAGGGACTTAGATGGGTAGTACCGTATCCCCCCACCACTCCACAAAAGCTATTTGTTTTCCCTGAGAAGTAGCCAGTCTGCTGATGTCCTCAAACAGTGTTTCCATGCAGAGAACATAAGCTTCCACGAGAGGGAACACAGCAGAATTATACAGCTACAGTTTCTTCAACTATTAATACACAGCGAGAAGTACCTGGAATTTCTGATCAACTCCACTTGTCTTGGTGTCAATGCAAAAATGCACGGACTTTCCTGAAGCTTCTCATTATTCTGTGGAACTGAAGAGGGGAAAAAAAAAAAAAAAAGACTGTACATCAAATTGACAATAACTAGTTCTTATACTGCTAAGCACAAGGTGTTTTTTTTTCTTTTATTGTTCTGAGCTATGTTTATTTCCAAGTCTTGTTTGCTTCATACAGCTGCACAAGAACTCTAATCACCATACATTCTCACAACAAGATAATAAACCAAGTTTTGGTAAATGTACCGGTGATTACAGCACTGCTCATTTTTTTGCTGGCCTGTTTTGCTAGTTAGCGCGCTGATAGCGCACAGTGGATTTGGTGCTTTTTTTTTAATCCCTGCTCTCCTCAAATAATCAATGAGCCAACAAGCATATGTTCATACAAGAACAAACCATAAGAAGCATCACAGTGTGGAGACAAACTCAAAGCAGCATTAGAAGAGATTTATGTATATCATGAAAGCACGAAACCATGAGACTGATTCTGGAAAAGAAAGAAAACAATAACAAAAAGATCAACTTAGAATAAAAGAAGCATCACAAGAAACAGCTCTAAGAGACAAAGCATCATTTACAAAGACACAAAGTAGAAACGCTTAACTGAGAACTCAGCATTAATTGGTCATTTATCCGTACGTAATTTAAAATCAGATGCGTTTAGTATGATTAAAATTGAGCTTGAGATGTGGAAAACTTGAGACTTCTGCTTAGTACCTTTTATTGAATTCAAACAGGCTAAGTGTTATTGTCAGTGCATATTTCCAACTGAAGTCAAGGCCCTGAGCTGGTGAAAGTCACAAGATAAACACAAAGAACGGGAAGTGACAGAACAGCTTTTTTTTCTTTTTATCAGGAATAGTGCTATTTTTTTTTAATCACTTCAACACTGGCTAGTTTATTCAAAGCCAATATACCAGAATTTGAGATGTAGGAAAATGTGTTTTTCTGCCTGTGAATAAAAATGAGATGAAGGAAGGATAAAACCTCAGCAGCTCTAAGATCTTGAAAGACACAGTGACAAACTGATTCACTGACTACATACACTTCCCTTTGATAATTCAGCTTTAAAAATACAAAAAGAGAATTCATAAATAAGAATAAAAAAAATAAGATCTCCTTATGGACTTCTAATTGAATTTCAGTTTCCATCTAAAGTGCCTCTTGACCAAAACAACCGGCAAGAAGTAAAGTGTTTCACAAGGACTGTATCATTCATCGTTTTCTAAGAAGAAGAACAACAACAAAAGTCATTTTAATATAATTGCTTAAATTACCATCTGTAGACATGCTGACCTCCCGATGGTTGAGCTACACAAAAACAAAGCAAACCTGGCGAGGAAAACTGAAAAGAAATTAATGTTATTTTGAATGATATCAGCTCACCCTGCAAAAGCTCACCCCTCCTTTCCAGAAGCAGCACACTGCCTGCAGAAATAACCGGGACAGTCAGAGGATGCCATCAGCAGCGCAGTCGAACCCTGTGAAGCATCCAATAAAGCCGCAATTGCCTCTCCGGCAAAGCTTTCTAGCATCGAAACCAGTATCCCACGAGTTCCAAACCAGGTCATTTGTTCACTTTTATCACACACCAGGTAGCTGCTGACACCCCCAGAAGCAAGCACTGCTCCCGGGCTGGAACTTCCTTCATGGAACAACCAAAAATCGCCTCTGCCAAGAGCGGAGTGCGAGGGTGTGCTGGCACAGCGGGCAAAGCACCAGCTATCGACAGGCTACACACATTGACAATGCAACCACCATTACAGGAAAACAAAAAAAAGCCATTTGCCCATGTTTTCTCTCCAGCTACGTAGTTAAAACTCTCTTCTTCGTGCTTGCAGTGTGAGAAGCGAGCAGCATCAGCACGTGCTGCCCACCCTTCGCACGAAGCACTGCAGTTTTACCTGGACAAAAAACAGCTGCAGGGAAGACAAAAACCCAAAGAGAAGATATAAAGCTGCTAAACAGAGCCAGCACATGCCCATTGATGCCTTGCTGCCAACAGCAATCAGAACTGGGTGCTTCGGAGACAAGTGCAAGAGAACATCCCCCAGAAGGCTGGGAGAAAAACCTCTCCAAGACAGAGCTGAGTAATGACCCAATTTTCCTTCCAAATCTTAATTCTGGAAAATAAGCTCCAGCTCCTGCAGGTACACTTTTAGGGTACCTCATCTGCTATTCATATCTTTGCTGAGTAGCCAGAAAAAAATATATATTAGGCTTTTAAAGCTGAGTATTTTCAGGTAGCAGAGGTTCATCCTTTCTCCAAGACAGATGCTTCAGCACTGCAACTCAGTTCCTGGACCTGCCCAACTGCTGCTGGGATCAATTTATTTTAACAGTTGACAATAGCAGAAAATCAATTTTTAAGACTGAGCTTGATCAGCAATCTTCAGAATGAGAGAAGATGTAAAACTTCTAAAACCCAAAAGGACTTGGCAAACCATCTTCAAAAATTTAGCCCAATGTAATTGCAACGGACTCTCGCTCTGAGAAGCCAAACGAATCCGCAGGTTTTGGTCTGGCAGGCTACGCTCTGCCGTCTGAAATAAGGACTACATAGATTTCAGGGTTTTAAGGTTTCCCTGCACCAAGGTTTTCTCTCTCCCTCTAATAGACATCATATTCCTCACTGTTACACTTACTGGTCAAACTCACTCAAGACATTATAGACCCCCAGGAAGATCATATTGTCATCACCGTGGCTGGCACTCCCAAAGGCGATGCCTCGATACGCCACAGACAAGCTGCTGGCAGGAGGCATCTGTGGGGCTGAGGAGCTTGTGGCACGCCCTCATCACATCCCTACACCTCCAAACAGTCCACGTCAGGGCACATACAATGCACATTTTTTCCTCCTTGGCCATTGGAACTACTCTGAACTGAAGGGCGCACATCTTTGTGCAGGGGGCTGGGAAGAAGGTCAAGTTGGCTGTCCTACATCTTTAATTTTATTTTATTTTTTAAGTGGCAGAAGCACTCCTTTTAATGCATACTGCAGTTTGCTTAGTTGGATATATCAACACTTCGAATGCGTGCTTTTGCTGGGGTTCCTTGGAGATTGCCCAACGCACCGGCGTCTGCTCGAAAGCCAAGGGGATGCAGTTTCCTCACCCGCAGAGCGGGGCCAGCTGCTCCCAGGGACTGGACACCGGCTTCCGAGGGGGACATAGCAGCAGTTCTGCTACTCACACATCCCGGAGGAGCACCGCCACCGCTGCGAGGCAGGTATTATCAGAAGGACTAAGCCAAACAAGCTGTGTTTACGCCGACAGCAGCAGGACCTCCCGGACTACGCGGCCTCCTGTTCCCTCGGTGTGCCTCCGAGGGACGGCACGAAGCCTCGGTATCTGCAGCAAGTACAGGCTGGCACTGCTAACGTT
This sequence comes from Anseranas semipalmata, assembly GCA_013399115.1. Taxonomy (NCBI): domain Eukaryota; kingdom Metazoa; phylum Chordata; class Aves; order Anseriformes; family Anseranatidae; genus Anseranas; species Anseranas semipalmata. The sequence goes on along the minus strand of VXAA01001016.1, from coordinate 53,878 downwards.
TGGGAAAGAAAAAACCGTTCAGTTCCTCCCAGCACACTATTACTGTCAAATATTACTGCATTCACGCTGCTTTACCCCAAACGGTGCCAGAGGACGAGCGCACTTATCAGCAAGGTGCGCAGATATCATGGAGGTCCCATAAATACTCCGCTTGTTAGCTGCTCATACAGCAGAGTATTAGTATTCATTCCCTCCAAACAGGTATCTGATCAGTCTTAATTTTAAGCTTTATCTACCCAGGAGAATTGTGATGATTTAAGTAAATTAAAAGAACTCTTTCATATTGACATCCTTAGACCAAACAAGAAAGCTGCTGCTGAAGCTGTTTTCACGTAGATAACTCAGATGCTGAACTCAAATCGACTGAAACTGTGTGCAGTTACCAAATATGAGAAAGTAGCTGGTTCACAATGGACCTAATCTACTTGCTTTTAGCTGAAGCCACCTTTGTCTACAAGCATAATAGTCATTTGACGCTTCTTCAGGGAATCACTTGCCTGCAGACCAAATTAGGCATTGCCCACCTCACCTTCAATCTCAAGGCAATAATCTCAAAGCAGCAAGAGAGCCGTTTAATTAACAAATGTGCTTCCAATCGAAGTCAGGAACATATAAATTATGTTCCTCTATTCTCAATGCGGCTATATGCTTAAAACCCCTCTTCTGTAGCCTCGGGAAAGGTGCTGCCCCAACAGCAGCTAGGTGTTTTTAAACGGAGCACCCTCTTTCAGCTACCTCCACATTACAAGTTTCCGGGGTTCACGTGGGGCTCACGCTTGGTGCGGACACAGAAGGTAAATCTCTCTGCACCACAGCGTGAACTGGTGCAGCTTCCACATGGAAAAACACTCTGTTTTCCGTGGAGCACTTTGTTTTATCACCCTTCCACGTTCAGCAGAGCCCCACGCAGCCTATCTCGTGGTGTTGGAAGTCCTTCCAGAAGCGCACCACAGCAGAGGCACCCAGGAGCTCTGTTCCAGGTGGCAATGGGGAGCGGCAGATATCTGTGCCGTGCTGAAAGTCCCAGTTGTACAGAGGAACAAACGCATCTCTATTTCCATTAGTGTAGGCAGAAGGAATTATAGCTGCAGACCACCAGGTCGAGAAAATTAAATGAGCGTGCAGAAGATGTCTAGAGGTTCTGAACAGTTGACTGGGACAACGATGACTGAACAGCTGGTCAATACCCAGCTACTCAACACCAATCCCCTGTGGTTAAGCAGAAAACACTCTCATCAAAAGGGAAAATTAGTCAAATATGCTTTAGGGAACAAGCTGACCCAAGGGAGGTGTCAGCTAACATAGAGGTGAAATATTAAATTTAATGAGACCTCGGATCTGATATAGAAAATTTCATGTCAACTTTTAATAAAATCTATTAATCACAGTAAGTATATTCCTGCTCCTCTCCTATCTCTAGATGTTTCCACCTCTTTAAAATTATTTTCCTTCAAAATATTACATTTGCATTTCTGACTAATAAACTCCATCCCACACTTAGGGCTGAATTAGCCATTCCCCAAGCAGCATTTAAAATGATATTTTAATTTTACATTGGCAGTCACCTTTTGACTGTTTAAATGGTCACAGCATTAACATATGATACCTCCAAATGAAGATGAAAATTACACAGAGTCTGATGAATGTCTTAAAAAAAACCCAAACTTGCTTGTTTTAGGGCTGCTTACCAGTAACAGAGAGGCAGGTGTAAACAGGGAAAGTCAGGCAGCACTACGCACAAAGGATAATAAGCATATGGTATAAATTACCAAAGAATACAACTGAAAAAGGATGTAAATGAGCCTAAGGGATATCCAAACTAGCCTGTGAGGCAGAAGAGAATAAAAAAAAAAGTCTGATGAAAAAGCGGGAAGATGGAATTAAGAAATTATAAAAGTGCAGGCACACTGGAACAGAAATGCATTTCCTGTTCCTAGATTTGAATTCCCTTGATTTAAAAAAAAAAAAAAAAACAGGTTCAAGCATTTGAGCTGTAGCCATACAAGGTGCACAAAAGCTCCATCACTGTCTACAAATCCCAAACATTTGTATACCTGGGTAATCCCAAGCAGCCACCTCATACCTCTTTATTTCTAACACTAACATCGCCACCCTCCATGCACCTGCGTGATATCTTCACGTATAATTTTTGTTCTTTATCAGAAAACGTTTCAGAAACGTTTTTTTTCAGCAAAGAAAGATCAGCTCCCAAGCTCTAGGTTCGCTTTGTAGTGAGGCCAGATGTTACCACGTTCGCTTTATGAGACACAGAGGCTAAGCAGAGCACAGCGACAATTCTCTGTATATACTGCCTTCACTACAAAAACATTATAGCTAACCTCTGCGACAATACTCTTTACTTCTCAGAGTTAAAATAATTAAAAAAACCAGACTCCTAGCCCCAAGGTGGGAGAAAGCACTTTGTACAGTTTCCCAATTTTCCTGGTTTCTCCTCAAAACACACAGCATCGTGCACGAAGAACTGTCACTGACAAAAACAAAGTCAGAAATCCTGACTGAAGTGTGTACCAGCCTCCTTCATCCCTAGGAGGCTTCAGGTCAGGTATGTTCAGCACTGAAAAACAGCATTAGTGTAGAACATGCCAGCATATTTGCTTAGCCCAGGTGTGACACCGGCTACGCTACAGAGAAGGAAGAGATTACGATTCACAGCAAAAGATTACAGCATTTCCAATGAAGGATAAGCAAGCTATAGCCTAACAAGACAGGCTTTCAAATTACATCTCAAAGTGACCACATTCCTGTTCTAAGACAGTGGAAGAAAAAAGAAGACATAAATATTCTTCTGTAAGCTTAAAGTATGAGGAAAGAAAAAAGGGAGGGATGAGGGACATCCACCACGGTATGAATCAGTCTCTCCTTCTGTCACACAACTTTACAGATCCTTGAAAATACCGCCACCTCTTTGACACTTAAACCTACTTCACTTTTCTCTTCCAGACCGAGTCCAGCAGAAACACACCAGCATACAGAAAACTCACCTAATTCTGTCGGCTTCAACAGTTCATCCAGGGTTGTATAGAAGGGAAGCTTCACCAGCCGAACTTCGGGCTTCACAACTTTGGGTGGCAACCTTCCCAGTCCATTAAGGTATTTCCCATAGAGCGCAGGATAGTCAATATTAGTAGTGGAGATAGAAGTCCTAGCAACGGTGCTCCCCCGGTCGTACGAAGAATGTATGGAGAGTGCCTCAGGGGACCGGTGCTGCTGCGGCTGAGGCTGCCCGGCTTCAGAGCTCTTCTTGGCGTAGCGAGTCTCATAGAGCTCCTTAATCTTCTTGAAAACTTCGGGGCTGCAGTCAAATTGGACCAATTGCAATGCTCTGGTGACTAGTTCATGTTTAAGTCCGCTTTTACTCCTGCCAACAAAACCCAGCAACATCTGAAGATCTGAGACTCGGAAACTCATCACCATGTTCTAGGGGATAAAAAATTAAAAACGTTCTTACAGTGATAAAAAGGCAAAGTGTCAGTTCTCACTGTTCTCTATAACCTGGAATCCAAAATACTAAAAATCCCTTATAAGAAAGGCACCAAACCTTCTGTTCAGACCAGCTGTTATGCACCTGATTAGCACACCATTATTAGGTGCCTGTTTGAGCAAAGCAACTACAAAGACGACCACCCATTGAAATATCAACCAACTCACCCAAATCAGAGAAACACCACAACAGGGACTGAATTACTCAAAAAAAAACCCCAAAAAAGGGAAAAAAAAAAAAAAAAAAAAAAAAAAAAAAAAAAAAAAAAACCACTTTTGTGATAAATACTAAACAACAGTTCTACTACAGGCATCAGTGACCACAGAGGAAAATGCCTAAAACAGCACGCCCCACACGCTACAGTGTGTGTTAACTCCTTTACTATGGAGGGGCTCAAAGCATCCAACCTTCCCGTGCATCTTTGGGTAAGCAAGATGCATTAAAAACTTCATCTAAAGTGTTACTGGTGCAAGGCTAAGGAAGAAGATGAATGTGAACTGGAAAGCAGATGACATTTAAGTGAACTGGGGCTGCCAATCCTTTAATAAGGTATTTCACGTACCTATATGCTATTTGTATGGGCAAAAAAACCCTTAAACTTCACATATATGCACGATCTTAAAGATATATATTTTATGCTACGGAAAGCTATCAGAAGACTATTAAAGAGAGCGGTATGTTCCCATGAGAACAATGCCTCCAAACTGTGCGGGGGCTTTGCCAAGCACTCCCCCGTGCTTACAGCCAGTAGCTGCCTTTGCTGTTGCGCTGGTTATTATGGATTTCAATGTTTTGGTAAGCAGTAAAAACTATCTCCATTGTCACAAATTTACTCTCTTGCTGCTGCGGAAACTCAGGCGGCCTGTGACTGTCAGCAGATCCAAAGAGCACGTATATTTTATAGGGCAACTTTCCATCAGACTAAGAACTAGAAATTCTCTCTGCTAAAACTAATGCTAGAGTCAGATTGATGTTTCACTTCTCTCGCATGACAAAGAAACATTATGAATGTGCAAGGTGAGCTTATAAAATACATTTTTGTGAAGATTCAAGCTGCCCTGAAGATATACTTGCTAGGTACCCACATGTATTCCTTCAATAGGCTTCCTAGTTTGTGGAAAACACAGGAATTCAAGAAGAAACCCCAGCTGTCCCACAGTAAAGAGCAGAAGCAGAGATACAGCAGGTCTCTTTTCTCCACTCTTTTTTAAAGTGTAATCCACAAACAAAAGTCACAATTCTGTGGAAGTTAATGGTAGTCTTGTGATTTCCTGGAATAAAAGATATGCGTGATTTATTTATTTAAAGAAAGCTACAAATTAATTCAGAAACATTCAACATCCACTTTCATGTGCATGGGAATTACACTATAGAGAAAATATCATTTTCTTTTCCTCCTTTTTCATGAAATCTGTCATTTAATCTGGGAGCCTGAAAGATGTTAAAGAACTTCACACAAATGTCACTGGCTGTAGTTAAGAATTTTGGCAGTTGTGATATGCTCCAAAATACCATTAATGAGAGAAAACAAGGCAGATAACTTTAAAGACGAAAGAAAGGTTGTTTAATTGCTAGAATGACAAGATTCAGGAGATCAGGATTCATGTCACTGCTTCGCTAGATACCACCTGTGCGATCCTGGCCAAATTTAGTTTCTGTGCCTCGGTGTTCTCTAACTACAAAATGGAGAGAGTATTGTCCTCTCAAGGCACTTCAAGGATAGACAGCATATTTGCAAAGATAAGTACAGCGAGGCTGTGAAGCGCTTCAGCAGCAGGGAAAGCACAGGAGCACAGCAGACGTATTCCAATGCTCGCTGCTCCTACGCTGCCGGTCACTTGGGGTGCACAAAGCGGAGTCTGAACCGACAGTCTCCTCCAGCTTACGTTCAGAAGGATTTAAGATCCAGGATGACCAGATTCGAGTAGTAACAGCAGAACAAGTTTCATACAAAGAAAACATATCAGCGAGGCTTGGATTTGCATAACAGTAGGAGTGGTACTTAGAGGGATCACATTAACTACTGAAATCCCTTAACATTAATGCCAGCTCCTCCCTCCAGGGAAGCCTTGCGTTTAAGCAGCATCAAGATGCACTCAAGCCCCTTCTAAGGAGGTGACTGATGAAGTCCTGGAAGTGCACCTCCTCCAGAGGAGCTCTGGGCTCACACCAATAACGAGAGGCCAAACAGCAGGCAGAGGGGAGACCACAGCACCTGTTAAAATAGGCTCTCCCACATCTTATTCTTGCAGCCATCCAGCCCCATCCTCGCTCGTTAGCTGAGCCCGCAGGTGCTGACCACCTTCCATCTGTTGAAGTCGCTTGGTGACCACCCTCAGCGCCCGCTTCCCCGAGCCACCGCCGCGTGAAGCTCGCCGGAGCGCCGCACGCTGACGGGGCCGCAGCAGAGCCCCCCCTGCCAGGGGGACACCGGCGACTGGGGACCCAGGACGCGGGACCAGCCCCCCGGGAGCAGGTCTGTGCCCCCCGATGTGCTGCGCAAGACCCTTCGGAAGCGCAACGCTCCGAGCGCGCTGGCTGTGGAAGCGTTTCCCCCCGCCCCAGGAGCCCCCACCGGGGTCAGGGCTGTCCCCGGACACCTCCGGCTCCGGCCACCGCTCGCTTCCCGCTACCGTCCTCCGCTGCCCCTCGGAGGCAACGACGCCGAGCACCGCTGCCCCGGGGAGAGGAGCCCGGGCCCGGCTGGACAGCTCCCCGCCGCGCTCCGGCCCCACCGCCGCCCGTCACCGGCTAATTAACCACCTGCGCTAATTACCCACGGGGAACAGCCGTGGGGGGAGGTCAGGGCCCGGCCCAACCGGGGCGGGCGGCGACTCGGGGCTAGGCCCGAGGGCTCACCGGGGCTGCGAGCTGAGCCCGGGGCGCCTGAGGGCTGCGGCCGGGCCCCGGTAC
>VXAA01001016.1:0-35679 GCA_013399115.1 Anseranas semipalmata | reverse complement strand
GGGGCGGCCCCAGCTCCTGCGGCCCCCGCAGGGGGCTCCTGGGGCCGCTGCGAGCCCGGGGCACCTCCAGCGGCTTGAAAAACGGCGTCGGCGTCAGCGAGCTCTTACGTCAGAGCGAGCTCTTGCGTCAGAGCGAGGTTTTGCGTCAGAGCTCGCTCCGGTGGCGGGGCAGCCCCAGCGCTTCCCCGCGGAGCTCCGGCCGGGGCCGCCGCGCTGGCGGCTTCCTGCCCTTCCGTTCCTCGCCGCTCCGTGTGCGTGGGACGGGTCTCGGCGTGACTCAGCGCACGCAGCTGGGCTTGAACCGCCCCACGCAGGAGCTGCGTCGCGGGGACGTGGGCCTGGCCCGGGCCTCCGCTGCCGCTCCTCCGGCTTCGGGGCTCGCTGGTGCCTGAGCCGCTCCTCGGGAACTTGGCGATAGCTGCTCTGATCCGGGCCTTATAAGGCTTCTTGGGTCCGGGACAGCAGGGGACGGTGACGGGGTCCGGACGTCACCGCGTGCCGGCGGGGTGGCCAATAGCCGGGGCGGCAGGGAGGGGACAGAGCGGCGTGGGGACGTGGGCCTGCTCCCATCGGCTGCTGAGGGGCTGCGGGGGCTCAAGGGCACGGGGAGGAACCAGCACCGGGAGCAGCCCTGGCCTCTGTGGGCAGAGGGGGGCCAGGGTCGGGATCCTGGCTCCGTCCGGGTCCCATCGTACAGGCGACGGTGCCAGCAGCAACGGGCGGCCCGGCTCCTTGTGAGCACGGAGAGCTCCGTCTGCCCCCAGCCCCGCTCCTGGTTCCGGCAGTGGTGCTTCAAAGCGTGCTTTGAACCGAGCTGTCGCCATGCGCTCGCTCAGATTTCAGGCTTCCCCCCACCTGCTCCATCAGGGCTTTACGGCCAGCGGGGACCACCGGGATCCCGAGCAGCCGGGGCTCCGGCAGCACCAGCGGGACATCACGCAGCAGCCACGCGGCGGGAAGCGGGGGCAGAGGCCGTGTTTCGGGATAGCACGGATGGGTCAGCAGCTGCCGTGTCCTTGGGAGGAATTTCCTTCCTCCGTCCCACGCAGCGCCACTCTGCGGGGGTTTGAACGCCTGCTGCGGCTGAGCTGTGCGGTGCGTGCAGGCTGCGGGTCCATACACGGAGCTATGCGGTGTGGGCGGCTGCGGTACCCCAGGGCCTGCCGGGCAGCCCCCGCCTGCCCCGGGGGCGGTTTTTGTCTCCTCCCGGCTCTGCTGTAGGGACCGCGTTGCCCCGTCCGGTCCTAGCACTGCAGGAGCAGCACAGGGAGCAGATGGGCTTTATCGGCTGCGTGCGGGGGGACCCTGATTCCCACCAGGCCTGGGGAAGCTGCGTGTCCTCCTGTGCAGCGCGGTGTCCCGGCAGCATTGCAAGCTGTCCTCGTGCCATTAGAAAGCACGCTGTGGAGCTCGTGCAGATGCAGAACGTCTTCTCCTCACCTTGCCCCCTCCCTGCCTCCCTCAGTGGCCAGTTTGCCATTGTGCGAAAGTGCCGGGAGAAGAAAACAGGCCTGGAGTACGCGGCCAAATTCATCAAGAAGCGGCGGCTGTCGTCCAGCCGGAGGGGCGTGAGCCGGGAGGAGATCGAGAGGGAGGTGGACATCCTGCGGGAGATCCAGCACCCCAACATCATCACGCTGCACGACATCTTTGAGAACAAAACGGACGTGGTGCTGATCCTGGAGCTGGTCTCGGGTGGCGAGCTCTTTGACTTCCTGGCTGAGAAGGAGTCCCTGACGGAGGAGGAAGCCACCCAGTTCCTCAAGCAGATCCTGGACGGGGTGCACTACCTGCACTCCAAGCGCATCGCCCATTTCGACTTGAAGGTGAGGTCCGGGCCGCGTGAATATCTCGTGCTCAGCGTCTGGGGGGTGGAGGTGAACATCCAGGCTAGTTTCCACTTGTGGAGCGGTCAGGTTTGCCCTGGTGATTTCCCTCTCGTCTCTCGTGTTGATGCATGCTCGTGTTCCCAGCCTGGGAGGCGGCAGCTCCCTGGAAGTGGCTGGGGAGGGGTGCCCAGGGCAGTGCGGGGACACAAATGCTGCACCTCTTCCTCTGCAGCCAGAGAACATCATGCTGCTGGACAAGAACGTGCCAAACCCTCGCATCAAACTCATCGACTTTGGGATCGCCCACAAGATTGAAGCTGGGAATGAGTTCAAGAACATATTTGGGACCCCGGAGTTTGTAGGTGAGACTGGGCAGGCATTGTTTGTGTGTGGGGGGGTTCTGTGGGCTCTGAAAGCTTTGGCTTGAGCCTGGAGAGATGCCCCGGGGGTTGGGGATGGAAGGGATGTCAGAGGCCCCCCAGACTCCTGCTGTCAGTGGGGTCACCAAGGTGCTTTCCTGGGAGGCGAGCGAAGCGGCCGGAGGTCTCTTGTGCATTCACCAGCTGAGCGCGGCAGCGTCCCTGCTCCCTCCCTCCCCAGCCATCTGCGAGATTTTGCCTTTCGGGACTTTACACAGCGACGGGTTCAGTGTCTGAGCTGCGGTGCCTGGGGTGGGCGGGGTGGCCGGACCCCCCGGCCCTGGTGTCCCTGGGCACCCTGCGTTTTGGGGGCTGCCAGGCAGAGCTGGGCACCCCGTGTGTCTCCCCAAAAGCTCTGCAGGGAGCGCCCTGGCAGGGGATGAATGCCTCAATGGGGACAGGTTGTTTTTTTTTTTTCCCCCAGAATAAGTCTGTTCTCTCCCCTCTTTCCTTCTAAAGCCCCAGAAATTGTGAACTACGAACCCCTGGGGCTGGAGGCTGACATGTGGTGAGTGAGTCCCGATGGGTCACATCGATCTGCGGGCGGGCAGAGCGCCTCGGCCCCGGTGCCATCCCCATGCGGTGCTTGGAGAGGAGCCGGGGCAGGGCAGGGCCAGGCCAGCGTGTCCGCTCTGTGCCACGCGGCTTGCCCAGCACGGGGGGAGAAGGGACCTGCAGCCCCGCAGGGCTTTGACCTCATCTTCTCTCTCTTCCAGGAGCATCGGGGTCATCACTTACATCCTGTGAGTACCGGTGGCTTGGGGGTCAGGGGCTCTGCGAGGGCAGGGAACGGGGACTCGGCGTCCCTGCCCTGCGGTCTGTTGCCTGCTTTGGGTGTCACAACCTGCTCTCACTGCAGGTTGAGTGGAGCCTCCCCCTTCCTGGGGGAAACGAAGCAAGAGACCTTGACCAACATATCTGCCGTGAACTACGACTTTGACGAGGAGTATTTCAGCAACACCAGTGAGCTGGCCAAGGACTTCATCCGACGGCTGCTCGTCAAGGATCCCAAGTGAGAGACAGGGAACAGCCAACAGGGATTAACCGGGGAGAGGGGATGGTCCCTGATCCCTGGGTACAGGCAGCCCCCATGTCTGCTCTCCCATTCTCATTAAGGTTCATCTCTGAGCCTGCTGTGCTGCCTGCTGCCACCTTTGGCTGTCCCTCTTGTGCTGGTTGTTTAAAATCCCATTTATTCCCCCCATTCCCCTTCACTCTGTGTTTTCTGCTGGTTGTAGGATTCAGTGTTGCAAAACACCTTGAAACCAAAGTCTCTGCCCCGCGTCAGCATGGGGTTGATTCTGCCAGCATGGTGATGTCTCTAGGACCCCACCCGGTGGCTCCAGCAGCTGAAAAGGAGGGAATTGGGTTTATGAGAAAGCAGTGAATCACGGGCTAAGCCAGACGTCCTGGCAGCCCCTCTGATCACAGCTTTGCTGTCGTTGCAGGAAGCGGATGACAATAGCTCAAAGCCTGGAGCACCCTTGGATTAAGGTATGCAGATAATGAATTGGTGTCTTTTGGGGGTGTTAAACATCCAGGAGGTCAGGGGGTGGAGGTTTGTGCGCCTGCAGCTCTCGGCTGCTCCCCCAGCCTCGTTGGGGCTGGTTTGGCTCTGCAGCAGCGCTGGTGGCTGCGCAGGAACGGGCAGGCAGTCCTATTCCCACTCTCCTGGCTGTGCCCCACGTCGTGGCTGTCCCTCCCCGCAGGTGATCAAGAGGAGGAACGTCCGCAACGAAGATAACGGCAAGAAGCCCGAGCGCCGCCGGCTGAAGACCACGCGCCTGAAGGAGTACACCATCAAATCGCACTCCAGCATGCCACCCAACAACACGTACATCAACTTTGAGCGCTTCTCCAAGGTCATGGAGGAGGTGGCTGCGGCTGAGGAGAGCCTCCGAGAGCTGGAGAGGAACAAGAAGTCCTTCCAGGAGGACATCGAGGCCCTGCTGTCCATCTATGAGGAGAAGGAGTCGTGGTACAAGGAGGAGAACGAGAGCATCAGCCAGGACCTCCGCCAGATCCGGCAGGAGCTGCAGAAGACGGAGGCCCTGAAGAAGCAGACACAGGAGGAGACCAAGAGTGTGCTGCAGGTGGCCAACGGCCTCAAGAGGCGCTACCGAAAGCTGGAGAACCACTACGAGGCGCTGGCCAAGCAGGTGGCCTCGGAGATGAAGTTCGTGCAGGAGCTGGTGTGGTCCATTGAGCGGGAGAAGCTGCAGAGCGGCGAGGGAGACGGCAGCATCCGCTAGCTCGCCCCGGCGCTGGTGGGGTGGGGGGAACATGTGGGGCCCGTGGGGAGGGACAGTGGCCCCCACGGCCGAGCTTTGCTTGTTTGCCCGGAGCAACATTATTGGCCTGAGTAGTAGCAGATTGCAGCGGCTTTTAGTGTAGGTGTGCGGCTGCCGGAGGAGCACGGGTCCGGCGTGCGGTGCTGCCCCCGGCTGGGTTGTCATTCCCGAGTCCCTCGTTCGTCCCCAAGCAGGAGGCAGCGCTGAAGGAACCTCGGTGGCTCTGCCCCTTGCTTCCACGAGGAGCTGGTCCAGCGAGAGCCTTTGGTAACTGTCCCTGACATCCCCATCTCCAATTTTTTGACCCCTTTTTCCCCCCAGCTGCCCAGACCCGGGTCTGTCCCCGCTCAGACGTCGGGCAGTGATGGAGGACTTGTGGGACCACAGCAAAGGGATCGCGAGCGGGCTCTGACAAACCACTGGGCCCGGGGTTGGCATGTGGGCAGTCTGTGTCCTGGGAGACCCCTGCCCCCAGGGGGCCTGGGGCTCTCGAGTTGTGCTCGCCTGGCTTTTGGCTTTCTGTATGCGCCTCTTGCTTCGCTTGCCGTCTGCATGCTCCCCTGTGCTTGATCCGTGCGCTCCCCCCTGCGGTGCAGCTCAGCCGAGCCCAGCGCTGCCGCTGGAGCTGGGGACCGGTCCTCTCCTCCGCGTCCCTGGGACGCCCTGGGATCCAAGCGGTGTCCCCACACATGGCTGCCAGCCCCAAGCCTTCAGGGCTCCTTCTCTCCGTGCCTCCGGAGGCTGCTGTCGCTGATGGGGTGTGCTCGCAGGGACGTGCTCTCCCTATGCCACACAGCTTTGCTTTCCTTGATGCCGGGCACCAGATTCACCCTGTGAAGGCGGCGAGCTCCTCATGGGGTCTTTGTCTGGCCGTGGGGCTGTGCTCCCCTCCGGCACTGGGGTGTTGGGGTGGGTGCCAAGCTCAGCCTTATCCCCATCCCACCTCCGGGGCCTTGGTCCCTCAGGAGCTGTGGCATCACCCTGGCTGGTGGGGTCTTTGTGGGGTGAAATCGGAGCCCTCACAGCAGCTCATCCTTCGCAGCACCCCTCGGGCGGTGCTTGCTCTTCCTCCCCGGGGTCTCTGGCTCTGTCCTAAGCGCTCAGAGGCTTATGTTTTGTCCAGGTGCAAGGGGAATTGGCCGACCTCTGGTTGGGTCGGTCACTTCCCCCCTGTCTTGTGCCTTCTCCCAAGACCTCCCTGGCCTGGGCTGGCCTGCGCAGGCATCTGAGGTGCCAGAAAGGTTCATGGCTCCATGTGGCCTTCTTGCATGTTCCTCATACAAGACACATCACCAGACACTGCCTTCGCTCCCGGCAGTGTCTGGTGCCCCCCTCATCCAGGGACTGCAGTGCTGGGAGGGGAAAAACATCAGAAACGTGGATTTTCCCAGATTTTGTTCCCACTCGTCACTGCTCCCTGGGGGGAGACAGGACACTGTCTGCTTGCAGCTCACTTAGCTTTTGAATGTGGGCACAGGAGAGCCCCCCTCTGCTCTGAGATGTGACCAAAAACCCATCCCTGCGTGGCTGCACAGGCTGGAGTCAGCCCCGACCTCTGCAGAGGGTCCACCCGCACAGCCCTGGACCCCAACCCTCCGCCGGTCCCGGCAGCCTCCTGGGCCGCTGCTCGGTGGACATCGGGCTGTGCTGTCCCCGCTGGACTGGGTGCCTCCAGGAGGCTGGCTGGCCGATGGCACCATTTGCTGGGTGAGTCGGGGTCGAGGAAAGCTGTGAGCGGAGGCTCCCATGGTGGAGGCTCCCTGCCTTTCTCCAGGAGAGTCGGGGCTGTGCCTAAGGGAAGGCCTAGAAGTGCCCCCCCTGGTTTCTCCTTGCCCCCCCAGGCTCCTCTGGCCCCATCTGCCCATGTGGCCATTGCCTCTGCAGCCCATCCCTCCTGTCCGGGTGCAGTCAGCTCCACACCCTGTGCCGCAGCCCTTGGTCCCCTTTTAACAAAATAAAGATTTCTGTACCATGGCCCATGCTGTGGGAGGATGGGATCGGGGCGGCAGGGAGGGGCTCTGGATGAGGTGTGAGGGGGAAACTTCTCTGCTGTGCCCCTGCCTGGCATTTGTGCTCCTTCCAAGGAGGAGTTTTGCTAATTTGGGAGGAGAAGTGCTTTTTGCCCTCTTATCGTTGGAAGCAGCCTCGGTGCTGGTGAGTGAGCTCCCCGGGGAGGTTTGTGGGAACTGGGGAGGTCTGTGGGGTTTGGGGTACCCCTGGGAATTGGGGAGGGTCCTGGAGTGTGGGGAAGGCCTGGGGGGTCTGGGAGGGTCCCTGTCCTTTTCCCCAGGGTTCCCCATCCCAGCCAGCTCCTGTTTTGCATGGGAACAGATGGGATGCAAAATGAGCCCCGATGTTACCAGGGCTGGGAAGGGCCACTCGGCTCTCTGGCATCACCAGGCGATGTGCTGGTCAGCATGGGAGAGGGGCTGGGGGTCAGGCAGGCTGGACCCTGTCCCCTCATACTGGGGTCCTGGGGAAAAGGGAACAATGTCCCAAGTTGCTGTGGGCATGCAGGAGCCAGGGCTGGGTTTCCGCGGGGAGCACCAAGGGGTTTCCGCCTGCCCACGGCCTGGGGAGACAGAGCCAAGATGGAAGTTGAATTTGATCTGGGGAAATCACCGGCCAAATCCTCCTCTGAGCAGATGGCGGGCGTCCCTCTGGGTCCGGAGCACCCACAGCGCAGGGGCAGCAGTGTCTGGATCCAGCTGCGTTTGGCCAGGACTAAAGCCAGACCCCCAGGGCTCATGGGGGGACCCACCAGCCCCATCACTGGGGCCACCTGAGGCTCCCCTGGGCACAAGAGGGACATGGCCATGCTGTGGAGACGTGCCACATGCCCCCAACCATGCCCGCTGACGTGCCCGCAGGGTGTCGGTTTCGTCCCAACCCGTGGGGCATGCGGCCGGGGGATAATTTTAGTCTTCCCCGCTTTCCAGCCAAGGCGCTGGCATCCAGGGCCTGAGGGTGACAGTGTGACTGCACAGCTCCCCGTGCACAGGGCAGTGTGGATGGGGGCTCAAGTAGGATCCGTGCCATGGCCCCCATGGATGGCGGGGATCAGGGTGCACCGGGCCGGGGATGGGGGGGCCTGGCAGTGGGCATGATGGTGGGGCCTGGCTGTGGGTGCAACAGTGGGGCCAGGCTGGGGTCACGCTGCTGGCACCCTTTGGGTGCTCCTGGCAGCTGGGGACCAGCTCAGGGTGGGACTGGGGTGGCCCCGGCTGTGCCTGGGGACCCTTTGGTGCAGGTGGGACCTGGCCCCGGTTTTCCCTGTAGGCCCCAGAGCCAGGCCGCTCCCCCGCCCCGGGGAAAGGCGACACCACGGCGGCTCTGGGGCCTGGCCAGGGAAATTCAGCGCTGGGGAAAGGAGCCCAGAATAACCAGGCCGGCGGGGCTGGGCCGTGGTGCCCAGGTGCCGGTGCTGGCGGCTGGGTCGGCCACGTGAGCGCTGCCCTCATGGCCCGGCTCACGGAGACGAGGCTGGGGGCTGCGCTGGTGTGGCCGCTTGCCACATTCGTTAGGGGTGCAGCTGTCCCCCCACAGCTCTGTGTTTGTGCAGGTGCGAGGATGGGGACAGGGACCCAAGGACCGCACCCGAGGACATTGCTTTCTACCCAGGTTTGCTTTTGGTTGAGGAGTTTTGGGGTCCCTCTAGGGCAGAGAGCTGGCCCCAGCCCCAGCCCTGGCCCCGCTTGCACCCTTTGCATCAGGGCCAGAGCTTGGGTGCTGCCAGCCGGAGGCCGCTACATTTAATCCGCTCTTACGTAGCCTTTTTGTCACCAGAGCCAGCATGCAAAAGGATGTATGGAAATCCTATAGCCACAGCTGTTCCCAAGCTGGGCAAAGTTCACATAGTGCTAAGGCTGCCGGGGTGCCTGTCACGCCATGGGTTTCAGTTTCAGGCTCCCCAAAGGCTCCTGGCGATTCATCCCTGCTGCCCCTGCAGCCTCCGCTCCCAGAGGGGTCGGTGCCGGGAGCTCCCACCCTGCTGGGTGCATGAGGTCACCGAAACTTTTGAAAAACAGAATTCAGGGCATTTTTGTGGCCCCCGTGCACAGGCTGACCTGCCCTGGAGGGTTTTAAGTTGCAGCGTGCTGGCACAAGTTCAGCAGGCTGGGTGATGTACCATGTGTGGCTGTGGAAAAAAACCCACCCTGTACAGTGCTGGAGGATTTACTGGGGAGAAGGTGCCCAGGAAGTGAATACTTAGGGACTTGATTACTGCTACATACTAAATACTATAGGAACTAAATTTTCCAGGGTGGCTCTTGGAAAGGTGGGGCTGTACTGCCCCCCAAGATTTCTTCCATGTGAAACATGGGGACATCATGCTTCGGTTCCCTCTTTGCAGACTGGAGCCGATGCCACCGGTGGGGCAGGCTGATAAGGCTGGGCTGGGCAGGCTGGGGCCAGGGCAGCAAGGAACATAAAAGTGCGTTTTTTAGGGTTTGGTTGCTGCTTCCTAGAGGACAGCTTGAAGAGTGTGATGTCTTTTCCCTTAAATGTCTTCATGAGGACAGAATGGTTTTATGCAGCCTATCAGACGAGGGTTAAACGTATCTGTTAACGCGGGGGAACCCTTATGGAGTTTCTCCCCTGCCAAATACTGCTGGGGAGCTGGGGCTTTTTTCCATCAGCAAGCGGGACTGCAGCTGATCTGTGGGAAATGCTCCACGTAACGATGTCGAATGGACTTACAAGGTATCAGTGACAAGTCCCAGCGCACTGTCCGCGGCCCAGACATTCCTCAGGTTTGCCATTGACAAGAGTACCCTGACATGTAACAGCATAATTATAGTTTTGTGCGTCTCTCCAGGCATGCACGGAGTGGCACACAAGGAAATATGCCTTTTTATAGCTTGTGGAAGCATGGATGCTATCAGCATCCGCTTCACATTTCTGGCTGCGGCGTCCCCACTGCAGCCTGCATGAGGTGGTGGCTGTGACTTGCTGCTGCTCTCGCTTCTGGCTGCCTCAGGCGGCCTTTTAAAACCCTGTGAAGACAGCCTTGGTGATTTTTGGGTGACTTCTCGCTAATCTGTGGCAGCTGCCTTTCTGGAGCAATGTTTCTAATTAAGGCATGCCCGAAAACCTTCTGAAGTGAGCAGTGCTGACACCACGGCCAAGTTATTTGAGTGTCCGAAAGATCACCGCACTCATCCCACGTGAGAGGTTTTGTACTTTAACATCACGAACCTTTTATGCGTGGTGTGCTGCATGTGCTTTAGTTCATCAGTTTAATGGCACTTCCTATCTTTAGCCAGTGTATTTTGATAGCTGGTTGACAGATCTCAACACACTTACCTATCTCACCACCGTATTTAAGCGCAATTTGTTAACAGGCATAGAGAAATGTGGTTTATTCTTAGCTCGGACCAGCCAGCAGCCGAGGCCGACGCAGCGACCGGCCCTGTGCTGTCCTTGCGGAGCCGTGGCCGAACAGACGGGGTGAAGACAGGAGTGAATTTTGTAGAACTTACCGCTGTGCTCCTTCTGCTTGCTGCAGGGCTTCCCGGGGGAAGGTCAGTGTTTTACTGATGCACCTGCCTAAAAGCCTCGTGCAGAATTGCAGCCGCGCTGTTCCCAAAGGAGGGAGCTCGGGCAGGGCGTTGTTCTCAAAGGCTTCAGAAAGCATGTGATGATCAGGAGAGTAAAGATCTACTGCTCGGTTTTGCTCCAGGAAAAATATCCCCCATTCCTTTCTACAGCTTGTCCTTCTAGGTAATGTTACCCTCCATATTACAGCTTATTTCAATATTCTGATTGTTTGCCTATTACTTCTCTTTCATGCTATCTTGCTTTGAGTGGGAAGCTTTTTTAATCTCCCTGTAATACTGAGAAAAAGCCTACAAGGAGAAAAACCAATAAAACTCTTTCCACTGGTATTTTATTTATAGTTTTGCTGGAAAGGGAGGACATGGGTGAGTTGGGTGGTCTCAGAACAAGAGATCTGCGCACTTTCACTGTACTGCGGGTTTGTCTGAATGCAGGGTATTGTGCCTGTTTGGGTGTAAGCTCCTCCGCAGGACACATTCTGAACGCAGATTACCCAGCAGTGTAAAGGCCTGCTTTCTATGCAGAGGTTCCTTAGAACACTTTCACATGAAGTTAACCAGAAGTCTATCAGTACATTCACTGGAGCTGCACATGCACTCCATGGATATATTTAATCGCTGTTTGTTTCAAACTAAAATTAGGATGGCATTTTCAGTACTAATTCCTGAGAAGGGTTTCCTAATGTAGCACAATCTTAATATGAAGCAGCTACTCTCATTCCCTGAGAAATCCCACAGATTTGCCTTCTGGATTTTAAATTCAGAAATATAGCAGTTTCTGCCTCTCAAAGTTCAGCTAGCTGGAGAATTTAGGACACAGTAACTTTCTTGTTTGGATTGCAAAAGGCAGAAATCCAGGCATCCATCCAAACCTCTCACCTTGGGAGCACTGTACTGTTCTGTGAAATGGGCCATAGTATCTCCGCGTGCTTTGTTTTGAGCATAAAGTAAGAAATGCAGACAAGCTGAGGCTGACATAAAACTGGTTTCACACCAGCGATTTAAAAATATCTGCAGTGCTGTTCACCTCCCGTGATCACCTCTGAGACTCACTCTTGTTGGATGTCTGAACTGGGTTTCCAGGCTAGAGTTATCTCTTAACCCCAAACTGGCTAAGCTGCACAGGTGTGCTTAGGACTGCAGCATGAAATGTCAAATGCCACATGAGATGTGCAGGCTGCTGTTGTATTGGGGGCGGTGGTGTGTGTACATGCTTATTTCTATTGCAGTAAAGGTGATCAACATATTAAAATGGGAGCTCAGAAAAGAGATTTTAAATTGATTTTTACTGAATTTGAAAGGATGACATTACAAACAAGCCATTACATAAAGGCTTAATATCTGCAGAAGCATATAAGCAGGAGAGTTGGTTGTTTTCAAATGCAGCTCTACTTGTTCCATTATGAAAATGCATTTTCAACTTATGTTTAAGCCAGTGGAATATAAAATAAGAAAATTAAAAAAAATCCTGTCCATCACAGTTGTAAATAAGTTATCTTCATTTTTCAATTATATACAAAAGATGCTTTCCAAAGGACAGTATAAGAAGAGTTTACACAAATAAACCCTAATTCTGACTTTTAAGTACTATTTACATCGTTCTGTACATGGGTCTTTCAGGTCTTCCGAGACCCTGAAAAGCAAGAAGGAACAGTATGACCATCCAAACATAAGAATAGGCTGTTTCCAGCACTCAGTCCCACGTGCTTCACCCCTTCAGAAGCAGGTATGTATTTACCTATAAGCAATTCAAAAGCTTGTTCTGAATATCTTCAAAGACTTGATTGTAAAGCTCATCTCTAGACTTCAGTCCGTCTAAATAAACTGAAAGAAAAAAGACTGGGTCAGTCCATAGGTTCCCACTCAGAACAAAATTTATGTAGGTTAGTTTTTAAATATTTTACTGGGTTGATCCAAATGATGTCTTGTTTTCCAGTTCTGTTTTCCAAAAACAGAACCCTCCTGAGAAACCTATGTCCTGAAAAACCTCTTAACCCATTAAAGTTTTATTTTTCCTATAATTGCTTATAATATAAAACAAAGGGAAGGAGTTCTTAGCTATGAAACTGCATTTATTTATCTGGACAGAAAGTAGGCCGGGACTACAACTTAGTAGTAAAAATAGTGCCTTGCATCATTACAGTTAAAGTTGCCTTGAATTAAATTACTGACTTCCTTAAAATCCGAAGTACAATGCCAAAGGATTTGTATTTGGAGAGACTTACCAACATCAACACCGCTGTCCTCCATTTCTTTCCTGTGCTTCAAGTACATGGGCCAGACATGTCCATCAAAGAGACCGGGAGGGTCAGGAACAGTGTAGTTGCGTGTGCTGCAAATATCGAGGTGGGAAGCAGTGTTAGGACTGCCAGGATTGCACCCTCTTGCAGTGCTAAAGCCTGGAGTTAATCTGACAGCTGCTCAGCTGTGTGCCCGTGGGAGCCGATTGTCACAGTGTGGTTCCTCATCAATAACTGTCCACATTTTGCAGCAAGTTTATTCAAGCATCCCAGGGAATATGCAATCTAGAGGCGGCCCACATGGGCAAAGCAAGCATCGTTAGGGGTACACTAGGGCTCACGAGGGAAGCATGCAACGACTGTTCCGTTTGCACGCCTTAATGGATGTGATTTTGATAAAAGCCACGCAAAGGGGACAGCCCTCTGCCTCTCTTGCCTGTAGCAGGCGGTGTTTATTGGGAGGAAAAATCAGAGTCAAGCCAAAGCATCTGCTTACCTTCTCCTCCTTTTGCATTCGTCGTATGGAACTGCCAAGTAGTAGCGTATGTCAAAGAGGTCTATCAGTGGTCTAGGGTGGGGTGGAAAGAAAGAATGTCTATTTATTTTTTTTTGTGATAGAGAAAAGTGTTAAATTACCCCCGAAAGTCATAAAAATCTTTCTGCTTCTTATGTGTGTCTATTGCAGACAAAAGTTTAAGTGGCAAAATCTAATGTATGGCAGGTTTATTAGTAGCTATAAAACATGAAAAATGCTGGTTTTCATAGGTCAACCCCCCCCCAACCCCCAAATATCTGCTTTAAGTTACTGTAGGGGATTAGACATGGGGCTAGGAGGGCCTGTGGGGTGAGCCATGACTCCTGCTCTATCAGCTCAATTTTCAAGTTTTGACTCCTCATTCTGACACGAACAAACTTATCGTTGTGCAGAAGCAAGCTGCCAAAACGTGCACGGACACACAGGTTTGGTACAGGTTCCTCCAGAGGTACGGGCATTGAGCTCCACCGTGGCTTATGGACTTGCACCGCTATTAGGCTGAAGAAAATAAACCCTGAAAAAATCTCAAAAGCAAAATCTAATCTAAGCAGCTAGTTTGAGCCTGGTGGGATGGCCAGATTTCTAAAAGCCCACTAGGGTTGCATAAATGCTTAATATAGTATGAAGCGAGCAAGCTCCGGTCCATGGATAAAACACTCCCTGCGGACTAAGGGCAGGCTCCTGCCCGCAGGATGGAGCACTCGGGCACTATCCGTAACCTTCAGGAGAGGTACGGAGCGTCACCTCCCGAGGGCCGGGCCAAGAGCAGCAGGTGCCGTGCCAGGGCAGCCCCTTGCCATTTTCCATTCGGGCTGGGAAGGCAGCACACGGTGCTGCTCGTCCTATGGCACAGCTTATGAGCAGCTCTGGTTTTGCCAAGTGTCGTGCGCAGCTTGTTCTCGTGAAAGTTTTGTAAGCAAAGCTATAGCTTGGAGCCAGGCTTCTGCTCGCCATGTTTACAGCATGCATTTTTCTGGAGTTTACGTATTTAGCTATTGGAAATTTTCACTCTCTTCTCTGCTAGTCTCCCCAGCTTCCTGCCAAGCATTTTTTCCCCATATAAGAATGCAAAAATGTTGATCTTTGCTCCAATGTACAATTAATTACTAAGCTGAATTTAGTCAGTGTTAAACAAGCATGTGTACCACGTGAGAGAACTATTCCTGAAATCCAGGAGGGATTCCAAGTAGCGAATGCAGCAGTGATTATCTTCTTGTGCTTATCAATGACCTTCTCAGGTCAAGATTTAGGCAGTGCGGTGGGAGACCAGGAGGGAAGCCTGTGCCTTCACAGGCACTGTCCGGGGCTCCCCAAATCCCAGAGCTGGAAGGGATGCTCAAATGGGAGCTTCCTGCCCTACCCCGAGAAAGCCACGGTGTGAACCCCAGTTTTACCAGCAGCAGATTTCTTACGCGTGATCCCTCAGAACAAGAAGGAAGGGTGTATTAGTAACAAGGAAGTTTTAGTCCTGGCACTAGTCATCTAGTGTTCTTCCCGGGAAAGCCATCAATAGTTCCCCAAACCTTACTTGTAATTATAAAGCAGGAAGCCTTCAATGACCAAAATATGGATATCTTTGGAGGCTGGCTCTTTAGAGCCGGGCGTAACATTCACCCCGTGGGAACGGGCAAACTTCACTGGGTTCTCAATCCAGGCACGCACAGTGCTCACCATTGCCTCCATATCCAAGGAATCCAACACTAGTTAGAAGAAAGGGGGTGGGTGGGAAAGAGGTATACAATCAAATACCATGAACCACACAGGTCTGAAAGTATAATGTAGAAGGAACTTGTAAATTTGAAATTACATTAATTTACTATTAAAGCTTTAATAATTAAAAAGAAATACTTAGGAAAAATATACATTACTGCATCCTATAGCGAACACTGCTCTTACCATCCCATTGTTTAAAGCCGTCTTCCCCGACTTCTATTTGATCTTGTGGCTGAAATATAGTGAGCAATAAAACATTGCTGCAAACTCAGCGTGATCAGTTACCTAAGATCCGATCACAACCTGGACACTACTGCAATACACAACAAAGCACGTGTTCACTTAACAAAACAACTCCAGACCTTATTTGGATTAAGTTAAATTTTAAGTTCCCATTTTTCACCAACCCCGAGAGCTTTAAAAAGTTTTCGTGGCTCAGTTAAGCCACTCGTGACAAAGAATTCGAGGTTGATATGTTGATATGCTATTGCTGGCCAAAACACGGTAGGCCCCCTGTTTATAAAGTAAATGTATAAAAACTTAATATGCAAATACAGCGGTAAGTAACTTACAGTTTACCTGTCCAATAACAGCTATCTTAACTCCTTCTAACGGTTCTAATAAAAATACAGGGTAACTTTTGAACCGGTTACAGCTCTACTTGCACCAGCTAAACGCTGCCGTGCGACGTCCCGCATCCTTAGGGAAAGCCAGGCGGGATTCCTTCTCCTTTGCTTTGCTAAGGGCTGGTACCTGCCCCAACCTGTGCCAGAGCTCCGGGGCATCGCTGGGAGATTATTTAAGGGAAATGCGGAGGGAAAACCCCGCTGGGGAATGGCACGGGCAGAGCATGGGGCTCTTCAGCCTGGAACTCAACTCGACGCCCGTGCACGAGCGTGCGGGGCCCAGCAGCAGCTATTGCTACGCGTGCAAGCGGCAGCGAGCGGGAGAGCGGGGCTCACCTTGAAGAAGTCGTCCTGGTGGACGACGCAGCAGTTGGGGAGCGCCTTGATAATCCTGTTGGTCAGCGTGGTTTTGCCACCATTGGTGACGCTAAACGGATAAACGTGAGACAGAAGCGCGGGAACGCCACGCGCGGTTACCGCCAGGCTACCGAGCCGCTTCGGCCCGGCCCGGCCCGGCCCGCCCATGCCCGCCCGCGGTCCCGNGCGCCGCTACTAACGGCTGCTGCTTCCCGCGCGCGGGACGGCTCCTTCCCCTTCCCCCCAACTCCCGGCTGAGGGGAGCGGCCCCGCCGCCATTTCGGCCCCGCCGGCGCTGGGGCGGCCGCTCCCTCGTCCGTGCTTTTGCGGCTCTCCCGGGGCTGGGGGAAGCCCCGCGGGCGTTTCCGCAAGATGGAGGAGGAGGAGGAGGCTGAGTCCCGTAAATCCGCAGCCGTCCTCCATGGGTCCCGTCAGCCCCGGGCACCGCCCGTCCCCTCCTCGGTGCCTTTGCCTTGCGGCCGGGCGAGTGAGGGACCGGGCGAGGAGCTGGCCCCGCTCGGCTCCGGCTGGGCTTTTCCCTTGCCGTGAGCCGGCCGCTTCGGGAGGTGCAAAGCGTGCTCCTGCCGACACGCTGCCCTGAAACGCCCTTCGTGGGCAGGGGGCTCGCGTTCACCGCGTTAAGGAGCTGCCCCGGGGGGAAGGCACGCGAAAAGCGCCCTTAAAATGCCCAGAATTGGTTGGGAAGGAGGGGAGCTCGCTCTTTGCGCAGTGACTCAGACATCCTCGTGGCTGCAGGACCTGCTTTAACGCGAGACGTCTGCGTAATCTTCCTCTCCGAATGAGAGGGCTGTCACGTCTGACTGCACTTATTTCTCATTTTTTTTTATTCAAAGGCCATACGGATCTCACGCTGCCTTACGGCTCGGTCCTGCCCGGGGTCACTCCTGCGGGCTCTGCAGTGAGTGGAGCCCTGCCAAGTTGCATCAGGCAGCCTGTCCCCAGCACACCCGCAGGCCGGCTTCCAAGCCCTCCTCGCTGCAGAGCACAGCTTTTTGTTCAATAATCTTATCGGAAGCAGGTTTTTTTTTCCATCCGTGTCTTTCAGAGAGGCTTTTAAAAGCCTAAGTTAAGGTTGAAACCATCCTTTTTCAGAGTTAAGGCACAGCGCTCCTGTAACTTCACCTCTAAGGTTATTTACAATACTTTGTTCTACTTTCAGCCTACCTCCTGTTAATGCTATAGAAGTTTGGCATGTGCCTCCCTGCAGGGCTCTCGGTGTTAAGTAAAACACGAATTAAGAGTCAGCAAATTGTAGATTTTCTAGAATCCTGTAACATCACGGTCACTTATATAATCCCCAAGGCTCAGCTCATCTTACAGCAATTAGACACAAAGGAAAAGCAGCGTATATATGCAATATCGATAGGAACTTACCCTCCGATGCCTATGATGTATTTCATCTCGGCAGAGTCGCTTCCTTGGCAGGAGAGCGGTGAGAAAAAAATGCGGGTGAGAAACGCTGAAGTGACTTTCAGCGGAACAAAGCCACTCCTGACCCTTTTCCCCTCTTTCCTGCCCGTTTCCCCACTGGGCTCTGCCCTGCTTTACTATTCCATTGAAGAAAAGGCGGATTCGGCTTTAATTTATAGAGCCCGGCTGCAGTGCCCTCCCCGCTGCTTCCCCGCCCCGCCCGGTGATGGAAAAGCCCTATGACTATCATGAGCCCAAGATGCCATATTTTAGAGCCCGGATTAACCAATCCTCACCTCGGCATATAGGGTCATGCGCGCTGCCGCTGCACCTGTTTTTGCACCCCTCGCGGACCCCCACTCCGCTGCCCTTGCTGGCTTTGCTATAAATAACTTTTTGGCAAGCTTTTCCTTTGCCTAAATTAGTAATGGGGTAGGTGAAAATGTCACCCCTTTTTACATTTCCTTTGGGAG
Source organism: Anseranas semipalmata (assembly GCA_013399115.1). Lineage (NCBI taxonomy): Eukaryota > Metazoa > Chordata > Aves > Anseriformes > Anseranatidae > Anseranas > Anseranas semipalmata. The sequence continues at coordinate 18,207 of VXAA01001016.1, read as the reverse complement.
ATCTGGGGAAGGGTATGGAGGTGTGTGAGGATATAATTAAGTGTCTCGTTTTTTTCCTTGAAGTCAGACGAGGTATCTCTTTGCCTTCCTCTTCATTTTCCCAATTCCTACTTGGTTATTTTAAATGCATCCAGGAATGTAACAAAAAGGAATTTTTTGTTTCTCTAAACTTCTGATAGGGAAGGCATGGGAACTAAAATATTTTTTTCTATTCAGAGAAAGGAATATGCAGAGGCTGATGAGTAAATCCAGTAAATCCATCATCTTTTAAAACTTTAGGAAGAACATTTTGAACCTTGGGCTTATTCTTCATACATAGACACAAAGTCATAAAATTACATGCTATGCTAACTTTCCTGAGGGCCTCTCCCTGGTTTACTCATGTAAAGCAACACTTCTTAAGGTATGTTAACTCTAACTGAACTTGAATAAATAGCTTATCTGAATAAATACCTCTCAACGTGAGTGCATGTTGTAGAACCTGTGCTTTAATTTTAATTGTTTCAGATGCTTCTAAAATCAGGGCTCTCTTGAGATGTGTTAGGGAAAGTAGAGTTAGCAATAGTTTGGAATGTTTTTTTAGATGAATGTAATGGTGCGAATTATACAGCAGGCATTTGTAAATAATATCTTGTCTAATACAGCTTAAATCACCCAAACCATTGTGTCCTTTTATTCTTTCTTGTTATAAATTCGATGTATGGAAGTACTGAAGGCATGCTTAAAGATTCCTTGTCATACAGGGGTTTGTAAAATAATTAAAAACTTAGTAACACAGCTATCCAAGTGTGCCCACGTGTGGTGTCTTTTTCACTTTCTTTACAGACTCGCAGTCTGCAGAGCTAATTCTTGCGTTGTGTCCTCGTGCTGATACACACATGCAGCGCACAACGTGCAGGTGCGGTGCGGGGCTTGCCCCTGGGTTGAAGGTGAATACGATGGGTTCAGAAGCTGTTGTGGTGGAGTCCTTTTCACCATGCTCAGAACAGCAGAGGGAAACTGTTCTAGTTTGTTTTTGTAGTGCCTCCATCATTTGCTCGCTGGCTGCAAACTGCTGTCCCTTGAGCTTTTCAGCTGCTCATGGAGTCAAACCCACATATCCAGAATTTAACCACCGGGGATCTGAGGGAGGAGTTCCTGAAGCATTCCTAAAAATCACTCCCAAGGGGAGGGCAGGGTGCGGTCCCAGCGTCTGATCCAGGCTAGCGAGAGCTCGCGGCACGCCAAGACGCCGTCAGGCTCACAGCTGCTTCGGTGTGCAGGGGTGCATTTTGTGGGGCTTTCCCACACGTCACTGTCGTCCCTGGGGTGAAATGATGACTTCTGTACCTCACAGTACACGGGGTTGAGGCTATTTAGGTGGGATGTTCCATAAGTAATACATTGTCTGTAGGAGTCTATAGAACATGTCAGTCCTGGTGTTTTAATGGCATCTCTTTTGGCCCATGTGGTATTCCATGACTTAATCATCTCACACATAAATATCCTTGGTATTTTGCAGATACCAGCGACACTTTTTTCTCAAAATGGGTAATTGTGTGACATCATCACTTTTTTTTTTATTTTCAGAACTGCCTCCAAGCTGTATTTAACTTGAATTTTTCTGTTTGATGCCTGAAGAAAGGTTTGTGGCCTAAGATCTTGTTTGCATCTCCCCAGCTATAGCTGTTGATCTAATAAAAGATGATACTTCTCCCCACAGATCCTGCCTGCCTTAACGGCTATATTACGCTCACCAGCTGTAAGGCAAAGGCCTAGTGCTTTGATAAAATGAGCTGATCCTGAATAAACATGGGCTGCAAATTAGTAACTGTCAGAGGTGTCAGATTCTGGAAGTCTTGCAGTGAAGGTATTGGGGGCAAGAAATTGTTTTTGAGAGAGCCTGGTAAATTTATGAACAGGATTATAGGAAGTGGTCTTTTCCAGTCTGTTAAGCTGTGTTAATTCTGTGTGTTTAACAAACAGACCTCAGCCAGTGTTTCCACTATAATTCTTATCTCTTGTCAACATTAGTACACTATTTGGTTGTTTCTGGAGACTTCACTTGCAAGTTACACTTTTATTATCGTTACCAGGGTAGCTACGTGAAATGTTTGCTCCAGAGAAATTTGGAGCCGGAATTCTTGAATATGAATGAGACGTGACTGTCAGGGAAGTCGGATTTCCAGCAGCTGCCCATCACAGTGTTTGCAGCGGAGAGTCACCAAGTCAGCTTCTCAGCTGGTGTCAATTGTCATTGTGCACTGAAGTGGAGCAATGACAATTTACACCAACTGAAAATTTGACCTAAGATTAGCTCTGTGCTCAGTTTTTTCATGCCCTTCACTGTGTTTCTCTTCTGTCCCTGAGCTAGGAAGATGTCTTGGTTAAGAAAGCAAGCCGTGTGTTACTTTAGTGTTTATTTTACCATGTTTGACCTTATGTGCTAGGCAAAAACTGGGAGCCTCGGAAGTTGTGTAAAAGTCAGGAGGGGAACTGGTGTCACCTACCTTTGATCCAGTTGTCTTTACGTTGGAGTCGTGCTAATCCAAATATTTTTGGAACATGCCATCCTCTGGGTGAGTGAAAATTGTATTCTGCCCTGTTGTCCTTACTAATATGCATGTGCTTCAGAAGCAGAGTTTGGGTTTTTGCACTGAAAAATGAATATTTGGCCTCAGATGTATCAAAAGAAAAAATACTTTTACAGTATAGGTGGCAAACAAAAAACAGTTGTTGTGGTTAGCAGCCGCAGTTTTTAGTACTTGGCTGAGTTGTTTGGGATCAGTGAAATCCGGAACAGTGAAGTTCCACTATCTCTGTTATGAATGTCAAAGCTCTGTTTTTTTTCTGAAAACCAGAGGAATGAAGGACAGAAGGCATTTTGTTTTTCCCCTCATGGTTCCAAATCTTGTTCATTTAACACCCAGTGTAAGAGCTTGGCTTTTAAAACCTTTTCTTCATAGTCCCCTGGTGCTCCTGTGGACGTGTCCGGCTTTTCCTGAATTTGTTTTTAAGCCCCTTGTCATGGTTTTTCTATCACCCGTGTTCATAACCGAGTGCAAAACATCCAGTGAAATCATTTTCACCCACATAGCTCAAATTCTCAGATTCCTGAACGGCCTCAGATTTGCTGTTGTTTTAGGTGGTGGCATGTGCCTGCCTGTGTTTGGAGATCTCAGGCATTTCAGCTGTCTGCTTCGTAAGAACCCAGAAGACCTCTTACACAAAACTGTCTGAAATGAATGGTGACAGTTACACTTCCCAGCTACAACAAACTTTACCCAACCTGTAAAAATGTCTATGCAAATGCCAAGTGTTCATAAATGCTTTTTTTAGCAAGTTATGTTAGCCACATTGCTCAGTGAGTTATGCGCCGATCATCTGAAACTTCCCTTTTTTTGTGCTTGTTTATCCTGCAGATACGTTATCTGCTTGACACTTTACTAATACAAATACCATTTGACAATGTTCTTCGATCAAAGATAGAAAATGTTCCCTCTCTTTACATTATTTTTAGAATACTGATGTTTGCTGAAAGTTTAATATTAATCTTCTTTGTTAAAACTAAGATAAATTGGGCAACAGACAGTTCAATATTCATGGAGCAGTCATGATATTGATTCCCTGGGCTAGTTTTGTTTTTGTGTATTCACTGACCTCTCCGTTGCAGGATATGACTCATTTATTCTAACGCTTTAATTCAGACTTCAAATCCTTCACTAATCATAAGACATTGCTTATGGTATGAACAAGGTTATGCCAAGGTTCCTTAATGCTTTAGTTAGAGGCAGGGGTGGGTAGCGGCTAGATGAGACAGCATACCAGCTAGTGAAAGAACAGGCGGAGGAATGGGAGTAATTTTCACTTGTGAATTTTTACATTATGGGTTTATTTATTCTTTCCAGAATGCTGAGCGAGTTGGGTTGCTAAGGGAGCCTTTCCCCAAGGCTTTGGAGGCCACTCACGTCTCAACAACGCGACAACTTTCATACCCCTTTGGAAGAAGCCAGGCTTTTATTTTCCTCACAGACAAGGTGAGAGAACGTGAGAAGTGAAACAGCACTTCATTGTGAACTGCTAGTAGCTAGAGCAGCTAATAGTAAAAAAAATAGGCTAGTGGAGTAACAAGCTTAAATATGATAATGCTTAACTAGCTGGCGTCTTGTCACAGTGATAGCAGAGTGGCTCGCAGATGAGCTGCTACCGTCAGAGGCTGATATTTTCTGCCATTGCTGCAGCTGATCCCAGAAAGGCTGTAGTCCCGTGGAGAGGCAGAGACGGAGCAGCAGACGGGTCACGCTCTGGGAGCTTAGACAAGGTGGGATCAGGGAGGAGCAGCTGCGTCAAGCAGCGGGAAGAATGTGGGTGAAAAGGGTGCAATACGTCAGTGCTCTGGGGCATGGGAGTAAGCCAGGAGAAATATTCTAGAGGGAGGGAAAAGTGATGGGGCGTAGAATGAAAGGAGAAGAGGGTAAGTGTGAAAGGAACAGGCTGAGAGATAATCTGAAGTGAAGACTGTGAGGGAAAGGAAAAATGGAGCCCAAAGCGGTCAGCTTGTTTTTTAAGAAGTCCGGGTGGAGATGTAGAAATTGTTCTGAGTCTCCATTCCCAAAGTACTGGGTTCTGCAGCTCTTTCACTCCCCATGCTGCACTTCACAAACTTCTCCTGACTGGAGCTCTTGGGAGCTGTTGGTCGTGGTGCTCCAAGAAAGGATCCTCTTTGGATTTCAGTGGTCTACAGGAGGCACTTGTTTCGTGGGATTACTGGAAAAAGACACAAAAAGGAGTGAGATATGCAAGGAGTGTTTCTATTTTGTAACTGTGTGGTGCCAGGTAACAACTGCAGTAATTCCAGGAATAAATTTGTAAAAAGATGCCAGACATGTCTGGTGTCATTTGACAGCTGGTGTGTGTGAGGTTGTTAAACTGGTTAGTCCCGGTCTGTGTGTTGCTATACGTTGTATAGGCAGTAGCAACAAAATAGAAGCACTTTCTAAAAAGTGCTGGCATCCCAGCTTTTACTCTCTGGTTTATATTCCAGGAGAGAGAATGTCTAATCTTGTTCCCCACTTCGTTGAATCTTTTGGCCAATGTAGCTTGGATGGATATGAGGAGAGGAAGTAGGTAAAAGCTGAAAGCAATGTGGAAAATGAAGAATGATGGACAATTAATAAGGCACAAAAAAAGCGTTCAAGATTTTCACAGAAAACTCACCGTGAAGAAGCTGAGCTATAAGGCATGCTGTTAATGTGTGATGATTCATGCAACATTGAGATTTTTTTGATATATTTGTCAGATTCTTGCTTCAAAATCAGTCTGAACAAGTAATGTACAGACAACAGAGGGAAGCTTTCCTTCTTCTGCTGTGAAAAGCTCAACCTTGCCTGTGCTTCTTCATTCTGAGGTTGGTAGGGCTGATCCAGCTCTCAGCAGGCAGCTTTTGGGGCTCGCCTGTGCTGTGTCCCTTGCTAGCCTGGCATCTATGAAATTCCCAGGCTACAGTCGTCCCATGCCACCACACTCCACCTCTCTGTCCCAACGGGATTTCACGGGGGGAATAGAGAAGCCCTTTATGTTGGTGTAGCTGATAGGAAGGAGCCTCAAGAGAGTGAAGAATTCAGCTGGGGTTGGGGAGAGGAGAAAGGAAGGCAACCACAGCTTTTCCATTTCTGTCTTCAGCTTTTGTGTGTTTTTTGTCCCTGCCATGCCTACCACTCGCCCTAGAGTTTACAATGGGTAACTTACCCTCCAAGTCATGTTGGTTTCAGTTTGGGTTATTTTGAGTTCTGTTTTAAAGAAACAGAGTGTCAATTCTGATCCTCGTTTTCCCGTAGTATTCACTCTTGTGATGCAAACTAAGAAAAAACAAGGTGCTTCAGCTTGTTATAGTTGCTTATCCAGGTATAATCTTGAGGTAAAAGACAACTGAATACACCCTGCAAAGGTGTACAAGGCTAACATTGTGAAAGTATTTTAGAAAGGAAATGCTGTAACTAGAAGACAAGCTAGTGAATGCATGTTTCTCTTCTGTTCTTTGTGGTTCTCTCCCGTTTAATGCCAGTGATACCTGTGTTGCTACTCTTCATTTATAGCAGTACTAAATATGTCTATTACTCTGCTAAGAACAGATCCCATGCTGCCTTTTTTTGCTCCCCTTGTCTGCCTGGGCTAGAGGTAGCTGAACAAAATGAACAAAGCGCTCCCGTCCCTAGGAGCTGAACTGCCTGCCTTCTTGGTCATGCTGACGTGTGGATATGGGATCTAAATCAGATAGCTGAACAATTATCTCCCGTTTTGTGTAATCGGTGTACCTTCACTGTTAATCCTTGTATACTTGATCTCATTTCAGGGGCATGGAAGCGCCCAGGGCTGGGCTGTGCCTGCCACAGCTGCAAGATGCCACCTGGAGGAGCCTCCAGGCCAGCTCTGTCCCCAAAGGGAGAGTAATTCCAGCGACGTCCTCCCAAGTCAGTCCGAGGGTGGGATTCATTCTGCTTTCCTTTTGCCATCTCAAAGTTCGGCGACTGATGCCATCTGTAGCTAAGAGTAAGGTAGATGGCCTGAGTCAGCCTGGAGGTGCCTGTTTCTGCCTGTTGACCATAGGCCACTCCAGTGACCTCACAAATTTGGACTACATGTGTAACTCCTGGATGGCTAAGATTAGGGGAGAGAGATCCTGAGCAGGGAGGTGGTCTTCTCTGAGTAAATTAAGTTGCTGCGGAGGCATTTTACAGTGAAATTTGGTTCCCTTGGTAGATTTACTGATGTGACTAACATTTTTCTAAGACTATTTTCGTTGTTAAAGACAAACACACAGAAGAAGGATAATGATCTTCAATTTTAGTCAAAACTTGTGAGAGCGACACCATACACAGACCGATTATTCTCATTACCAGTCTTTTTTTTGTAGTCGGTTAAAACTTAGTCACGCACACAGTGCCCCTGTTGAAATTTCCAGTGCTGAGTGACTGCCTCGGTCTGATGGTTTTTGATAAGATTTTGCTAAAATGACTCAGGTGCTTGATATAATAAATTTAGCAAAAAATCACTGTTTTGATTACAGATGTATACAATTCATATATTTTTAGTTTGCTTTGGAAAAAAACTGCATGAAAATAGACATACTTGAAAAGCTACATTAAGAAAAATAACACTGCAAAACTGACATTGCATTTAGACCTATGGGCTAGGTGCCCTGCGTAAAAGAATATTTATCATGTAATTAATGACTGCATTGTAATGCACAAACAGAAAGAGTTGATAGCTTTTAAACTCTTTAAATACATTTTAAGAAATGTTCCTTAAAATAGTTTTTTGTGGGTGTAATGTTTTCAAAGAGGCTATATTTGGTATTTAGACCGTAGTTCATGATGGTAGAATTATTAATCATTAACCTTGATTGATTTGACTGCAGGATGACATACTAATAACAATCAAAACAAAAGAAATAGGGAAATAGAAATTTGGGAGGTTTTAAGAATGAAAAAAATGTTAAAAGTGAGTAATATTATGCGAGAAAACTGACTGTCCTTCGTCTGATATAAGGACTTAGCCAGATTTGGGAAACCGTAGGTTGTTTGGGGGAGGATGGGGGGACACTGAGAACAGAATCAAGTTTATTTTCATGCTGTGCTGTTTGCTTACAATAACAGTAAGAGGCAATGTCTTTACATTCAAGCCCAGTGAGTCTTTAGCTCCAGTGCTCTCACAATTCGGTTTCCTCAAAGCTATATTCTCAGCACTTATTAGCAATATTGTCCAATTTCTACCAGTGATTTATCTTTTCTTTCCATTCCAGATACAAAATCCTATTCTCACAGCTCACATTTGGCATTATTAACTTTTATCTAGGGACTGATAATTTTCCGTGTTGGCTGTTATACAATTGAATAAAAGCAAAAAACAACCGATCTAAAATGAACTTTAGCTGGAATGTAGTGGCTTGCTTTCCTGCTTGAAATCTCTTCTAAAAACTCAGCTCTTCAGCTAGCATTCCCCTTTTAATCTCCATTCTTATGTTATTCAGTGAAACCAACCGCTTTTGATCATATTGAATTGTTAAACAAAAGGTCAAGCAAACAAAGTCTCAAACATGCTCAGAAGTTAACCTAAGGTGACAAGCTGAATGATCAAAGTACTAAACTCCTGTGTGATAAAAAAGGCAGGAATGGTCGATCACTTTCTTTCTTTTTGACTTGTATTATCACTTCTTTTTTCTCCCCTAGGGTATGATTCATTTAACTGTGGCTGCGTAAAAGATATGTGCATAGTATAAAGCTAGATATTTAGCTACATCTTTTATCAGTGGAGAGAGAGAGGCATCACCACAGAGTGATTCATCCCATCCTAACAGGTGAAATCATCTCTTTTTCTCTTTTCATCAGCTGTAGCGGGAACATAAGACTTATTTAGACTCCATATCTAATTTTTAGATTGGTAAAATTAGGTGAAATCTCATCCATAGTGTTGAGGTTAATTGTTTGGAAACAATTCTAATTATTTTGAGTTAAGAACCTTGTTTTCTATCTGTAGTGCATCATAATTAGCAATGATGATGGCAAACACTGCAGAATAGTCTGTGCCATAATTAGCACATTCTTGAGTATTGCTTCATTCAGGAACCTCAGTCATTTTAAAGTGAAGAACAGTCACATAATGCACATGTGGGAGAACAGATTTTCACTTGGGTAACAGTGTAGTTCACAACTTGTGACAGAAGAGGTTTCAGGATAGAGAAGGAGTAGGAAATACTGACGAGTCAAACTGCACAAGTGAGGTCTGGATGGAAATTGATTCTGTTTTAGAGGAAAGACAAGCTTTTTTTCCCTTCTAAATCATGCAATATAGTGATGTTATAAGCTTTTTTTTTTCTGCCTTGAAATTAGAGCTGATCGTGGACTAAATGTGAGATATACAAAGGCAGCATGAAATTTAGGTGGGTTTTAGGCACCTAATTCAAAGAAAATGAGCAATGAAAACTAAGTGTGCAGTTGCTTGAGAGTTTAGTGTCTAAGCTTTCATTAGAAAAATTTCCAGAAAAGTTCCCTGAAGTTCTGCTATTGATCTTTCTCACAGGTTCCACCATCTTGATTAGAAGGAATATAAATATACCCAGATCACAGGTCCAATCAAGAAAAGTGGAGTAAGCGTCTCAACTCTTGCGTCCACTGAAAGGCCGTATTTGGTAGTATCTTCAGGGCAGACCCAATTCACAGGATCTGCAGTGCATCCAACACAAAGCGCTGCAGCAGACGTTTGCAGATATGGACTTAAGAAAAATGCAGCACTGGTAAATTAAGAGATGACGAGCAGTAGACAGTTCATCTTCAACTTTTCTCTCCTGTTCTGCCAGAAACCCTCAAACCCAGAACGTAAAATCTTAACATATTTACAAGATTCTGATTTTTTGGGTGCTTCTCTTCTCTGCTTTCTATACTGCAATCAGTTTGTTGCAGAGGTCTTTTAAAAATTCTCTTCCAGGGAATATTCTTAGCTTTTAGACACTGCTAAGTGAAAATAATAAGAGAAACCTGCAGTCAGTCAGATAGAGGAATATAATGTGGCTGATGGAAAACTACAGTGAAGGCTGGTCAAAGGGTATGTTTTTCTGGGATTTGTTTTCTTGTCTTCTGATTGGGAAACGTTATTGCTTTGGTGTAGGGTAGCAGTTAATCCTATTTCTGTGGTATGGTGTAGTGGTAACATGATGAGCTTTTGAACTTCACTGTATTGGTTGCATTCTTTGTGCTCAGAGCATGGCTTTTGGCATACCTCAACCAAGACTCCCTGCCACTTTTCGTCAGCATTGACCAGATTCCTTCGTGACACGCCACTGATGTTAGTGGCATTTTGGTGCAAGGCCGCTTGAAATATTTTAGAAGCGTTTCATTCATAACCTAGTAACGTGTGCCTGCATCAGAGGCACTGCCAAAGTGAGTGAGTGTAGGATTTTATAATATGCTGCCTGGGGTTACCAGCATGCTGCTGTTACACCTCTCGAACTGCACTAAACAACAAGTTCCTACGTTATTATTGTCCATACAAATTTAATCCAAGGCTCAAAATGTCGTATTTAAGACATAGCATTGCAATTAATTCTGCAAACTTTTGTATATAAATTTAACTAAAAATCAGAGACGATGGGCAAAAATGTTGTTTATACTAGTATGATTGGGGTAGAACTTTTTGATGAAGACAAAATCATAGAAAAAAATCTGATTTCATAAATACATGCAGAAAACTGTAGCCCTAAGAATATATAATCATTTAAACTGATATTCTTTTCCTGAATATTTCACAGCACGAGTACAGCAATGCTTGTTAGGGGATTAGACTTGTATGTATTCATACTTCCAGTTCGTTAGTTGAAGTAAACTAATATCCTATCTAAAAATCAAATCTCAAATTAGACATCTCAGGTATTTTCCTGTAAATACTTGCTTTATGAGTTCTTCTTCTGTTTAAAAGGCTTTTTTTTTAAAAAAAATTGAATTCCTAATCATTTTATCAATTAGAGTATAAAAGAGTAAAAACCTTGAGACAAGTATGGTTCTGTACAGGTTGTTAGAGACCGAAGCAATTTTTTCATGATGCTTTTACAAAGTGTAACACAACCACTTGGAAAGATCACATGCCACATTGATAGAAGTTACTTTAGTAAAAACATTGGCAGGTTCGGTTTGCAGTATCAGAATTGCTAGGGAGGACTTGAACTCACCTTATTCAAGGGAATAGCATCCAAACAAAAATTTTCATCATATTTTCTATATGGGGCCAAAGTCTAAATAAAAGATACTGACAAAAAGAGGGGTACGCATTTTTGCTTAAGGATTAGTCTCTTTTTAATTGAATATCCACAGATTCTTATGGAATAATACAAAGCAAAAAATAATAATACATACTTAACAGCAATCTATGTCTTCTAGCATAAACCATCTAATTACAAACACTTTAGAAAAATGACAGTTCACACATTTTTACATGTAGGTTTGGGTTAAAAGGGCCCACTACAAAGGAAAAAAAACTGAGATAGATTATCTTATATTGTCATGGTGACTTTTTAAAATTCACTTTACCAGTAGCATGCTGTATTTTTGACTGCCAGTAAATATGGAATTACAAAAGAGAAAACATGTGCTTTTGTTTTTATAGCAATTTTGCCTGTATATTTCATCTGCTGTCAGGCCAATCTGAGTTTATTGCCACCAGCATTTTATTAACTCTTTCCTTTTTTAATCCCTAGATATGTAAAATAGAGGATGTGTTGCTTTTAAAACCTTTACCACTTAGGTTTTCTCATACACATGTATACATATCTGTAAGCAAATAATCTTTGGAAAAAATAGATGGAAAAACTGCAATGAGGTATACTCTATCCACTCACATTTACACAGTACTGTACAGAAGAAATTGTATTAATTATCCAACTTGAATATAGAGCAGCATCTCAGTTTTATTTCCTATGTCTTCCTTGTGAATTAAACCAAAAATCATTGGACAGTCCCAAATCTGGATGATTCCTAAATATGCCAAAACAAAGTAGTTTAACTGTATAAATCTGATGGTTGCTGCATAATTCAGTGAAAAGTGCCTGCATTTCAGAAGGCTAGATTGAGCCCTGTTACTACCTTAAAGAGAAGGGAAAGTATTTCCTAGTCTGTTATTAATATAGGAAGGAATCTGATTTTTCTGTTTGTAGGCTGATGCTGGGTGGATGTTGAAATTCAGCCATTAATTAGACTGTGAGAAAGAATACAACGATTTTTGTGAATATGCCGTCATAGGTATAAAATAAATTTTTCTGCAGCTAAAATGTTGCTATACATGGATTCACCATTAGAACTAAGTAAATCTCATGAAAGGTAGAATCCAAGACCAGAAAAATGTTGTTGATAATACCTGCTGTTTGATGTAATACAGTGCATTCATAAGTCAAAATATTTATCCTTCAGAGATGTTTTTATGAGGCAGAAACAAGGCCTGGTCTACATTTGGAACATTGACCAGTATAGCAATGTCACTAACAGGATGTAATGTATTCCATTTTATTTTTTAAACATCAGTATGTATACTGGCAAAAGTCCTAATGTAAATGCACTTTCACTAGCAAATTTTCTTTTTGCTGGTACAGCATATTTTCTTTGAAGATTTCTTATAAACTGCATCTACAGTGGAAATGTAGTTGGCTGCTAAACCCTTTCGCAGATAGGCTTTGATAGCAGGTCTGTAACAAAAAGGCAAAGAAATTTGTAAAATGTCTTCAGTCACCTCAGATTACTTTAGGTCTATTGTCAACCGCTTTACTTTGGTGTAAGGTAAGTCCTGTCATTGGGTTTAAACCACTGGCTGACAGCCCCACACCACTACACTTGCATCATCTGTCTGCAGGCTCTGAAACTTTGGTCAGCTGTCCTTGAGAGTTACTGTCAATGTCTTACCTCCACTGAGAGCTGGATCTACATTTGTAATGATATTTTAAAGATGAGTGCAGCTTATTTTGTGTTGTCTATTACGGCATAAAGATTTGATTCTGTTTGAAGCCCATGCTAGTCTAACAGCCTCCAACTAGATATGTTGCTGCATGGTTGGTAAAGGGACACTGCCAACTTGGTCACTGGGTTTCTGTCAAAGAATTTGCAGCTACTTTGGTTTCAAGTAGCATCTAAAATCACTGTCTGAAATAAGTTAATGATGCTTTTCTTTGTTGCTATAAAAATGCACTTTTTACATTTAGCTATATTTTATCCATTATGGGTTGAAAGCTCTTTTCTATGTTGAAAAGATACATAGACATCCATCCAGGAACAAAAAATTTACACACTCATAAAGTTTTGTTAAAAATTAAAATATAGTGCATACTACTTAGAGTGCTCTATCAGAAAGTGCACTTTTTGAAAAATTGTTTCAAAGAAGTTACAAACTGACTTTTGTATTCAAACTACTACCTTCGTATCTTAAAATGAAATTGGTGATATGTACATTTTCACAAGTGAACTCTTAACCTTGGCCTGAAGGAATCACTTCAAAAATTAGGAAGTTACATCTTCAGGTCTGATCATCCTGTAGTTTTTCCGAAAATGCAGACACAGTGTCTTTTCTTTGGAAAAGAATAAAAAACAAAAACCAAAAAACACATTCTTCTGGTATGGTTACTGCTCAGGATCAAGTAGTCTATTTCTTCAGGTCCCAATTCTAAATCTAATCTGGGTTTCTTATCCTCCATGTTCATGTGTTCCATAACAGCAGTATTTTCCATTACGTTGTGAACATTTTTCACTGAAGTGTTTAGTAACTACAGATGCAAAAAAGATTTTTAGAGTTGTACTTTGAAACACTATTAAATGTCCTACCAATTTTGTTCACTATATAATTGTAAATTCCTCTTTCAGTGTCCAATTGCATTGCATTCTTTTGTGGAAAGCATAGCAGATGATTTTTGTCTAAATGCATAAAAACGGTCTCAAGAGGAAAAAGGAAAATCTAGGTTTAAGTATTCTCAATGGCAGATAGCAAATTCACATACTCTATACTACAAGGAGATCTGTGATTGCTTATAGTCTGAGCTAAAATTTGTTTGATCAGAAGAGGCCTTTCTTCATTTCAGTGGGTTTGTTTAGTCCATCTGACAGACCGTGTGTGAAAAAGGCTGCCCAGCTTTGCGGATCAGGCTAACATATGAAGATTTCAAAATTTCTGACTGCTACTTCTGTCTTGAAACACGTCTGCTGACTGGGAGGGGAGGTCTTGGCATAAAACCTAAACTCCAAAAGTGCTCTTTTTTCCTTGTAGCATAGAATTCACATTGCCAATAATGGGCTCATAATAAAATTTCTAGAAAGCCATGTCAGTTGATGCTTGCTTGGTGCTTATTATAAACATGCCAGTGAGACAGAATGTGGAGTTTTCGTGTTCAGCCTCAAGGGTTAATGCTATGGGTGCAGTTCTCTCTTTTTCATGCAAAGGCCTGTTTGGTAAATACATCCATGACTGAAGAATATGGGAAAAGCATACATTAAATGAGAAGTAAAGTTAGCAAGCATATTTGGTGCTTCTTTGTAGCATTCAGGAAAATAAAGATCTCATCTGCAACAGGATTATTCACCGAAAAGAAAAAAGAAGCTTTATGAATACAGAGGAGACATCACTATCTTGAGGAAAATCTTGCTTTGCTAGAATTGTCCTCCGGGGGATTTCACAGCAGAGTGAAGTTAATTTCAAATAGCCATGGATTGGGGTTGCCAGCTTTGAAATATTCCTTAAGTGGCGAAATCTGCAGATAATTCTTCATCTGCACTTGTCTGCAAGGGGTTTTACCTGCTACATGTGAGGCAGTTTATGTACGCTGGCTTTGATGAAATCAGGAATTTCCAAATGATTTTTCCAGATAGTCGTTTCTTAAATTTTCTTCTCTCTTTTGCTCACAGAATCCTCATGAGTCCAAACAAGTTTCAGAGTCCCAATATCACATCTGCATCTCTTGGATAACTGAGAAGCTGAACCCAGATACAATGTCCTGCCTCCGTATCTGCAGCATTCTCCACCCAGGTTTTTCCCTGGCATGGATATTAATAGATGAGACCCTCATTACCCAGGGACAGAAAGTGGGAAATTTCAAACGGTTAGCAGCTCGTCTCTGCAATAGGAGGTATTAATAGTGAATGATTGTCCAATGTCACAAAATCAATACAAAGACAAGGCATGAAAAACTTTCCTGTCCATAAGGCTCCTTCTTAAAACCAGACCTTTTAGTGTGTGTGCATTGACACGAGAAGATGCTCATAAAAAGGTTCTATGGAGGCTGCCATGCCATATGGGACCCTTTTTAAAATTACCAGTGCCTTACAAACTGAGACAGAACAAATAAGAAAAACCATGGCATTTACTCATAGGAAAGGTTCACTATGAGTTAGTCGGAGAAACTGGCAATGGATTAACTGAGGAGGTCAAGGCTGGAAGAAATGTGTAGACTGGTGGGCACTTGGTCTTTACAGGAACAAACATACAGCAAATATAGGAAGGATGAAAATGCACTCTTTTCATTTCCTGTATTAGTTATTCCCTGGGGGAATGGCTGTTGTAATGCCTGTGTGGAGGAAACTGGGTGTTCAGTTTAAAGAACAATGTCTCAGTGCTGGCCAGCAGCAAGTTAGGGGAAGGGTTTATAATTTAAACAAAAAATATATCTCTTTCTGGGCTGATAACTAATGGACTACGGGATGCTCTTAACTTACTAAGAGGAAAAATGGTATTTATTTGCACTACTTAGAGCTCTCCACAGACCATTATTGAACACACTGGAACCTGACCTGAAAAGTGCTATTCTCGGCTTTGTTTTTGTTTTTTTTCTTTTTGTTGTTTAAAGTAAAATGTTTTCAAGAAGTTTGAAGGACTTGGCATCTTGGAGATGGGGGAGGCAGGCTCCGTGATCTTATAGAACTCGGAATAAGATGGTGACAAGGTCTTATACCAAAAGGTCATTTACGTGGGTGACTGCCAGGCTGTGTCATTCTTCTACTCCATTTGTTCCACTCTACTTCGATTCATGACATACTGGGAAGGAACAGAAAAACAGAGTTATTTTTAGAAAGCAAATTGTAGTAAATATTTGGTTATCCCCATAATATCTAAAAATATGAGTATGTTTGGATTTAATCCTCTACCAAATACTATCAGGGCCAAAGATAAAGTCATTCATAGCTTTAATGGGCACTTATCTTCTCTAAGGACTTCTCCTGAGTGTGTAGGACCATGAAGAAGTTACTGTAGGGTAATGGAAGGCAGCTCTGCAGTAACTTCCCATGTGCACACATTTACCCTGTGGCAAATGCCAGGTAATTTACTCCTTTTATTGAGGGGCAGCTTTCCTCAAGTGCCTGCATAGTAGCTGCAGTTCTGACAAGTCAGTGCTTTGGGGCAAGCTGCAGTCCATGGTGTGAAGGTGTTAACAACTTCCCAGGTTTGCACAACCCTGCTGCAAAATGGCCAATGCCTCTTTTGTGCTGGTGAATGGCACTGGGCTAAAGAGGTCTTGCGTTTAACTCAGTCTTGCCTTTCCTGTTAGTCTATTACAAATGCAATGGAATCCATCCCATAGCAGAGAAAAGACAAACAAAAGAGTGAGGTACTAGTCAAACCTGGTTTCTTGATCCTCTGCAGGGGGCACAGGCCTGCTTGGAAGAGAACCATCAAAACAATAAGTGAATCTCCACCACAAATTAATCATCCTGTCTTTTGGCCCTGAGGTCTCATGTATTTCTTTGGAACAATTCAGATTGCTCAAACGGACCTTGGCAAATTTCATCAAAGCTCCTGCTGCTCTGGGAAGAGAATAGCAGAAATATCCACTGTTCCCTTTCAGGAGCTAGTTAGACAGAATAAAAAAGAGAGCCTATGTCAGCCTGAAGCAGAGCCAAAACCAGGCCAAATTATCCTGGCATGGGATTTTGACACTGTCTTCCAAACCTCCCTAGAATTTTCCTTCCCATCTAACGTTACAGCCTCATATCTTGCCTTTATGTATACCCAAGATGTGCTTGACAGCAGTATTTGGCCCTCTGCATTGCACCAGTGTGCAAATGCTAAAACTGAATGTCAGGAGACATTCCCCAGAGCCTCTGGCTCTGTTCCATGACCCAGTGGGTTTGCCAGCTTTACGGAGGTGAAAAGCAGAGTCAGGAATCCATTCACATAAATGAAGGTCAATAACTAAGTTACAAAACAAAAGTAGGGCTCACTGTGATCACAGAAGTGATGGCACAGTAAGATCTTGGGGAGAGGAGAGGATTTATCGATTCCCAGACACTTCAGAAATACCCTGTTGGGTCCAAACATCTCCTGAGAGTGGCAGGCCTGGCTCTCCAGAAGGTGCTGCCAAGCAGAAGGACCATTCTCGTCACAGGACTGTTTAAGGTATTTTGTAAGGGAAGGGTAAATATGAAAGAATAGTTACCTTTCCTTTTCAGCCATGTCTTGTTTCTCTTCTGCCCTGTAAACACAAATTGCATTTGAAGTCTATCATCTAGGGTTTAGCAGTGTGAAAGAGCAGAGTGTCTAAGGCCTTTGTAGGGAGGTAGCTGGAGCTCAGATAGAGTTTCAGGTCTGATCACAAATGACTGTATTAGCTTCTTGTCCCTGTGATATGCAGCCTTGATAATCATAATGCTCTCAGGATGCTTCTGTTGGCCCCAGAAGGCAGTAGCTGACTAATTTGGGCTGGGTGACTTGTTTTTCAGCAGCTAATGCTGAACTGAATGGAATCCCCCAAACTGGCATCTCCCATTCAGTTCAGCAGCTCGAGGAGGTGTTATTACAGCACATCGCAGCTGTGCTAACCCAGCCGGTCCTTCCTCTGTCCACGACTCCTTTTTGCTTTTAGCGGTGCCGACTGTTATCATTGTTTATGGCTAGCACTTCTAACCTAAATCACTGTTGTTGGAATGGCTCTAGAAAATGAAACAAAACAAACTGTAAATTAATGGGCCTGTTTATGCCACTCTAGCAGAATGAAGTGGCTTTTTAAATGAGCACTAGCTCTCTAAGGTCAGTTTGCATGGTCATATGGGGAAAATGTGCCATCTTTATACGTGGGGTGATTTCTGATTATCTTTGCTGGCACATACAGTGCAAGGACCTGCTGGTCAAACTGAAGTCATGGCAATCCCAAACATCAGCACAGTCTGGGGATGAATGGATGGAGAATATGTAGTGACAGGACAAGGGGTAATGGTTTTAAACTAAAATTTTCCTGAGAAAATGAACCAACCCTCCTTCCCCCTGAGAAGTTAATTTTACCTTTCTTTTCTGGCCTTGATCCTCTCTTCTTCATATCTGCAATGAACAGGAAACATTCTTTAAATGTTACCCGGTCAAGACTGTTCACTTTTAGTAAAATGCAGTGTTTGCTCCAAAGGTGACAGAAACTGCAAGTTAGCAGTTTGCAGGCTTTTGCTTGGCACAAGTGTATGAGTAAGATAAAGTTTGCCCTAGGCTCTGTATTTCCAGTACATGGCTTTTGATTCACCACAATATCCTGCTACACAAGATTTTTGTCCTGGGCCTGCTGAGATCTGTATGTGCTCCAGGGTCCCTGTGACACTTACTGTAAGACACAGTCTGGAATCTGTACATGCTCCATTGGGATAAGTTGCTCCAATTCCTCCAAGCTGTGAACATACTGGATCTTATTGATAAACTTCACACTGGCAGAAAAAGAGAAAGAGAAAGAGA
>VXAA01001015.1:132295-160529 GCA_013399115.1 Anseranas semipalmata | reverse complement strand
GGGGCAGGGGAAGGCCCGCGGCGGTGCCGGCCCCCGGCACGGAACCTCCGTCCCTTCCTCGTCGGGGGCGGCTTCTTTGCGATGTAAATAAGAAAGAGCTCCTTCCTTGCGGGGTTACATACCAGCGCCGTGTAAAAACGAAAGTTAAAGAGGGCGGACAAAAGGTTTTGTCTCCCCCCACCCCCCCGTCTCCGCAAAGGGGAGCAGCCGTTTCCTGTGGGATGCCACGCAGTCCCAAACTCCTAGATGCGATTCGAGCCGAGTCTTCACGTTGCTTCAGCTGCCGTGAGAGCTACATGTTAAGGATGGAAATGTTTCGGGCGAGGTTTTGTTTATTTTCACCCTGTGGGTTTTCGCTCGGGAAATCCAGTGTCTAAAGGCAAGAGGCAATAGCTCGTACCTTTTAACTGTCAGTAGTCTGAATTTTCGTAATGTAGCAAAATTAATTGAAATTAAAATTACGTCCTCTGTGCCAAATCAGAGCTTTCCATATATAACGTTAAGATTAACCCCCAATATCAAATAACGCAGGTTATATGTATTTACTGTATCTTGGTGGTTATGGGAACTGTTGTGCATATCCGACTTAGCCTTGGCTGGGTTATGTTTACCACTAAAGTTTACGATCAATTTCACTACGTCATTTCATTTCACACATAAAAAATAAACATTTGATAGTTTGAAAATATGTGGAGTTAGGCATGGCTGATGCCAGTCAACCACTGAAATGTAGCTGTTAAGGTGACCTGATTGTTTCAAATGAAAAGAAGTCGGTGGTTTGCTTTAGATTCTGAAAATGATGATATATCTAACTTTACATAATATAAAATATGAATATTTTTGAAGCTTCTGACCACTTAGTGCAGTTAGTTTTTCTTTGCAGTTATTAACGTGTCCTTAATAAATTATAAAAGGAAGGAACACCTTTTCACCACTGAGTTTTATTTTTATATGTATTGAGTTGTTCTGGTAAATTGAGATTAAAATCACCTCATTAAAATGATGATTGATCATTTGTCATGATAATGGTACCATATGATATTGGTGACTTTTACCAAATTACTATTTTCTAGATATTCTCCCCTAATTAGAGTACTATAGCTGCATTTGTTGAACTCTACTTGTTATTTCAAACCTTTCTAACTACAGTGCCTTGTCATGCAATGTTCCTATTAGCCAAAAAGCCAAATAGTGTTGAAAATGCATGACTGCAGGTACTTGCCCAGGCCACCAAAATGTAAATTGAAAAAGAAAAAAAAAAAAGAAAGAAATTGTTTTTATAAATTTCACCAATAATTTCTTTTCATATGGTGAAAAGCGTGAGTTAAAATGCACATGCAGATGCATATACACACAAAGTGCTTACATTGATTTCACTTCATATTTCTTATTATGTAGTGATAGTTCTTCCACACACAACTGCTCATGAATTTTAAAGTTTTGTTTTTTAATATCTGCCTATTGCGCTAGGGAGCTAGGAAAAATGAAGCTGAGTTGATTAAATTATTTATCCCTACTGCTGAAGTGAGTTTGAAGGCTCATTGAATGTATCTGATTTCTTGGATCCTCTTTCTCCCCTTCCCCCCTCAATTCATCCTGGTTATTTCATCCATATCATCCTGCCAGCAACAATAAATTTACTTTTTTTTTTTTTCAAGTTGGAAAACTAAAGACAGATATTTGTAGAGAGTTTGCTTGAAATGTCACATTATATAAAATATGCAGCATCATTTTTTTGTGATAGAGGTTGATGGTACTTGCAATTTTCTGTATTCCTATTTGCGTTTTACTTTTTGACTACACTTTCAAACTTAGGAACAATGAAATGGTAGCTTAAAAGTAAGTTGCTAGAGTGTTTGCAAAAGCTTTATTTTAATGACGTTATACACTTCAGTACTTAGATCTTGGGATATAAATTTATGTAGAATTATGTATGCAAATATTTTTCTTCAGTTATCTGTAGTTTTCTGCAGGTGTTTTTTACTTTTTTTGAAAAAATGTGATATAGCTTCTTTTTGCAGTACACAATTAGCATTCGTTAGTGCCGAACTTAGCATGTGTATATATTCTCTTCCCATTAAAAATAAAAACATGAAAAGAGTTTACAATAGTGTTGGACTTTGTCATCCTAGGTCATACGGGCAAACTGTTAATGCTTTAAATTCTTCTAATCTGCAATCTGTTAAGGGAAAAAAACAGTAATTGATTTGTTGTCTTCAAAATGTTACATCTCAAAAGTAAACATAGAGCTTGCACAACTGCAAATTGTGATTTTAGCTAGAACTGCAGAAACATCCAAGCAGGAAAAAATGCATTGAATTATTCATTTGGTTCTCTTCTACATCAGCTCCTCCAAAGCCAGACATTCCTTAAAGTACAGCATTTCATTTAAGGAGTCCAACGTTGCTTTATTATATATTTTTTAAAGATCTCCTGCTTTGAGAATGCTCTTTTCTGCTGAACTGAGAGGAGTATGGAATCAGTGGGGATTAGCGCCTTTTAATCTACTACATCTGTAGTGGGTCATCCAGCACTGCAGAACTCTCATTACTGTTTCATGCTGTATATGATTAAATGACTGAAAATATTCAACACTGACCTTGAAAATAAAGCTGTATGTGTTGGATGAGCAGCTTCCTAAGACTTCATCTCTAAGCTAACCTTTCCCCTTGGTAACTTCTATCCCTGCAATACATTGTCTGAGGGAGGACTGGAGTGTTAGAAAAATGCATGCAAGTTGGAACTAAAGTGTGGTAGCATTTGAAATGTATCATTATATAAATTATGACATCACTCAGCTTGCTTGTGCGATGTTTTTTGAGTAACCCAACATCTTACTAGTCCGGCCGAAGTACAAGGGCGGTACGTCTTGAACAGACATATTTTTGTGACTGGTGTGTTTCTGGAGGCTGGTTTCATATCGAAACTCAAGTTTCGATAGCAAGCAAACTCAAGTACATGGTCTTGTAGGTAGTTGCTAGAGCTGCCAAAATCAGCAGAAAACATGTTGCTTAACATCTTTGAATGCTAACCTACATACAGCTGTTACTAAGCACCATTCTTCGTATGCATTCTGTCATATTGTGTGTTTATTGCCAATTTTCATGCTACATATAATACATGTTTAACCCCTCTTACTCAAAACTAAACCTGTCCTCTCCCCTTACAATAGCATGGGTACGGTAAATTGCCTATGTAACCCACTTTATCTCAACTTAGCTATAAAAAGACATGCCTTGCATATTTTAATGCAGACTTCTAATTTTTAATGTAGTGTACAGCTTTCAGATATTTTCTTTCAAAATAAGGGTGAGGGGAGGAGTTGAGTGAGTTGTTCATGAGTGATTAATACGTTTCATTGAACCTTATGAAGGCCCTGATGCTGCCAATACACACATGGTTAGCTAAACAGTTGGCTGGTTCTGATGAGGTCAGTGGCTTCTTTAGGCTAACAGTTGGTTAAGTCCACAGGCAGTTATTTGTGGGACTGGGGCCGAAGCAGGATAACGCTTGGAGGTTAATTTATGACTAGTATGAATATGGCGTGCCTTTACAATATTTAAAGTATCAAGTGCATGCGTTGGTAAGTATAATAAGGAAAATATATTTATGGCCTGAACTTCTACTCTCCTGTCAAGCAGGACTTCCAACTTAATTTCATTGTGGTTTAGTGATGATAGTGTTGATTTAGCTTCTTGAGAAAGGATGGTGCTGTTTTGTCCATATTTTAACAGGATGCTCCCACACAAATGCTTTCCCTAATCTGCTTTAAAGCTTTTAATAGGAGGATAAGGTTATTCGTAGAAATGGGTGAAAGATCATGCTTTCAAAATCTCAAAACTGTACTTTTCATATACTTTCACATATTCAGGACTATTTCTAGAACTCCCAAAAGGTGCAGGATCTTTTAACAGTCTTAAATATAAGCAACCAACTTGCTAAAAAACACTTATTCATTGTTCCTAAAAATATACTGGTTGTAACTATAATATAAACATGTCAACCAGCTTATTATTTAAGGAAGAAGGGGAGAGATCTCTTCAGGAAAAGCTTGATCCTAAAATCTTATGTCCTTTAAAAGGTATTGATGTTCCCACCTCTGCTCTGAACATTTTTTCTTAACTGGTGGAACATTGTCATTGCAGCCTGTAAATTTGTTGTCCAGGGGAGAATCAAGTCTCTCATTAAGAGCAGCAAATCACACTGGTTCTCCTCTTACTTGGGTACAGAAATTTAACCTAGGTCACCTACTGGCCTTCCTACTTTTCCCTAGCATTTTTTCAGCATAGCTCTAGGATAGAGTATACAGAACTGGGTCCTTTGTGGAATAGTGATAGTGTCATTGAAATGGGAATGACTACAGAAGTGACACGTAATCTTGTAATTTTGTAAATCTCCAATACAGTTGTTGAAAGAGAAATACTAGCTGCATATGGAAATATCTGTGTTTATCTTACAGCAGTATTGCCATCAATTTTTCCTAGTAGTAGAAATAGATTTTGCCATTTGGGGATGTTGTATTTTATAATACATTAGTGCCATTGAAAAGAAGAAAAAAGTAGTGGTGTATCTGGTAGGGTAGTGATAATTTTAACAATGTTACATCTTCAGTATCCTTAGTTTTAGATGAGCTAAAGAAGATATCTTTGTTATTTCACATTTTTGAATCTTCTTTATTTACAGTTTCAGGTGATTTGGAATAATTATTTCGTAACATTAAAGGAAACTTCCAGGATTTTTTTTTTCTCAGTACTGGTTTTAACGGGGTGAATTTACTTCTGTTGTGTGACATGTACTTGTCAAAAATGGATTGTAAATATATTCATTCCTGTTTTTTGTTTGGCCATTACTGTGGTAATTTTAAAGTTATGCCACATGTACAGGCCTATTAAGAGATAAGTTACTGCAAACAAAATGATTCTGTCTTATTTTCAGTGAATGTTTTACCATTTCTATTTCTTGTTTTCTTCTGCAAATTATTTCTGGGTACAATGTGGCTAAATTTGGCTTCAGTTTTGAAAATAACCTTATAAAAAGGAACCATTAACATATGCAGAACTCTTACTAGCACTCTGAAGTACACACGAGTGTATTGCATATGCTAGGTTGTGCCATAATGCTTGCAGTTTTCAGCTACACTTCAACAGATCGCTTCTTTAAGTAGGTGAAAAATGACAGCAAGTATGTTGGACAACAGTTTTCTCATTATATTCAGTGAGTACATTCATTATGTATTATTAGTCCTTAATTGTAAAGATGAAATAATATAACCATTTATCTTGGCAAACCCATTATTTATAATCTGTACCTTACAAAATTGTGTGGATCTGCGTGGATGTATTCTTCTACATATCCTATTTAGCTCTTTTTTTGACTTAGGAGATGAGACAAAAACTTTTCAGGTTACGTTTATTACTAACTTAATCCGTTCTTGATAGGCAAACTGCATATCTCGATGGGGTGAAAGAAGTCCTCTCTCCCCCACCCCCCCGAAATTCAGTTCTTCATTTGTTTTGTTCACCACGCTGCATTAACACAGTTTTCCCTTGTGTGCATCTGCCAGTGTACAATTTAGCCACGGGCATCTGTAGACCTTGTGGTGATCAGTATTGCAGGCAAAAGCCATATGTGTTTAAATAAAAAAAAATCTCTTTATTTCATTTGCTGTTTTAACTGGATGGATAACTTTTGTGCCTCAAGACAGAGGAAGAGAAAATACAGAAATAATTAATTGCCTCTATTCTTGAGGCAGTTTCATTTTCCCTCTCCAATATGGAATGCTTGTCAGCTTTCCTGATAAATGACTGCATGTATTTGCATAGATTTTACATTAACACAAAAATTAGTTTTATTTGTGAAAAACTAGTTTACATAATAATGCAAAATCTAGCATTATGGATTATGTTTCCAAATTTGAAAGACTGCGGAGAAGTGCGATTTTTTCTTCTTTTTTAAATTCCTTTTTTTTTTTAATGTCAAAGCATATTAGTTTTTAGCTTTGTATTTTGTTTCTATAAAAATAACCAAATCAGGGTTTTTTAATGTTTATAAACTATCTCTTCTGTCTTTCATAGATTGAATAATTGATGTTGGTATGAAACCAACTTCTTTCATAGGCTTTTACCCAATTCGTTCATTAAATACACTCTTAAATATTAATACATTTGCAAAACCTCATGGAACTGTTTTGAAAAAATATTGCAGGAAACTGTTAAATGCATACTAAGAATATGCTTTAACTTTCTAATGCTGCTGTTAAAATAGTGCTCCATCAGGTATTATTTCAAAGCATTAATGTACTGCATTAACTTGTATTCCAGTGTAGGACTTTTTTTTTTTTTTTCCTATAGCTAATAACCTGTCTGTTTTATGTAATTTGTGATAGTACTATACCTCTAGTTAAAAACTGTGTTTTATTCACAATTTGTCATGTCCATAAATAACATTTATGAATCAATCAGTCTAAAATATCTTTGAAGAAAAATATGCAGCCCTAATTTTGAGACTGTTGCAGTTATTTTCAAGTTACATGAATTGGATATTTGTTCATATTATAAACCTAGTGTCTTGTTGTCTAAAGGCAACTACTAATTGTATATCAGCTTATTCTCCATGCTGAAGTAAATACAGATGCATTCACTGCTGTTATTTCGTGCTGTATAACAAAAAGAAAATACTGCTCCTTATGAAGCATGCTATACTTAATGGCAACTTAAGGTAAAAGAGCGCCTTTGCCACTTCTTGAATCTGGGACACCCTAGGTGCCAGCTGTCACTGCTCAGCTAATGATGACAAATGCCCCTCTCTATGCAGATTGCAGAGCTTGCAGGCTGCTATGAAAGGCAGCCAGATTACCTTTCTTCAGATAGTAACTTAACCTTTTAAACTCAAGTGTCAGAATGAAATTATTAGCTGGGATAGTTTCAATATCTGTTTCTTTAAAAAAAAAAAAAAAAGAAAGAAAAGAAAAGAAAGAAAGAAAGAAAAAAGAAAAAGGAAAAAAAAGAAAAGGAGGAGAAGGCAGTAACTTCAAATAATACCCTGGCAGCTCGTATTTGCCAGTTGTTTGTGTTTCTCTGATGTTTTAAAAATAGGAAATTGGTGCTACTGTGCCTGTGAGCACTACATGGAATTTGCCAGTGTTGAATGTATGAATACTGAAAACTGACCTCTTGGTTGCACTACCCAAAAATGGGGCCAAGCGGGCCAAATTCTGTCCTTGCTTACATCCACGTAGTGTTGCTGATGCATGGCTGTGACAGATCGCAGGTTAACGGATGCTATTTATAAGAGACCTTAATTGAACTTACATATTAAGGATATACTCAGTTCTGTACATGACATTTCAGGTTACCATTCTAAATCCATGAACCTCAGCTAGAGTCCAGTGTATCAAAATAACCGAGTATTTACCTTATAGATATGAGCAGTTTCACAGAACTCAGTGTCACTCAGGGTCATGTAGTTAATGTTAAGTTACTAATTTAAATCTATTCTTCAGTCGGAGTTTTGGTCTTATGTTCTGTCTTGAAAGTAACTAACAGGCATGAGAATATTACATGGTTCCATAATAGCATGTTGAAAAAGTAACACAGCATAAAGTCTGCATATGTCACCTGAAGGTGCAGGGTGTTCTCTGAGTGTGTGCCTGTATTTTTATGTGGCTATATTTGTATGTGCTTATACATTTGAATATGTAAGCAAATAAATACACGAGCATTCATATCAATATGTGTGCACATGCTCTGGCTTACATGTGTAACCTCCAAACAATACATATTCCCATGTTTAAATTAAAATACTGACATACGTGAGCATGTTTAACTTCCACATTATACTTACCATTAAATCAGTCTGTATGGTGAGCTGTAAATGAGTATCAACTTCCCTCTGAGTAAAGCATAGGTTAGTTTCAGTAAACAAGTATTTACCTCCAATATTTTCACATGACCAAATCTCCAAATCTCTGTAGCACAAATCTCTCTGGCAGTGGGCAATAATAGAAAATTACAGAAGCAAGGTGGAAATGCATATAATGAGAAGACCAGAAACGAAATGGGTTATGGATACAAGAAAGTAAATAATAAGAATAGGAAGGGAAAAAGTGCATTTGGTATGAGATTGGAATGTCCCAGACAGAAAATAGTTATTATGATTGGCAGAAAGTACAAGAGGCAGAAAAGAAAGAGTATATAATGAAGTTAAGATGAGATCTATGTTGCAATAACTGTTTTGTGGTTGGTTCTGTAATAATCATTAAAGGAAAGGTGATCTAATCTGTGAACATAACATTAATAAATATTCTTTTCTCCAGAAAAAAAAAAATAGATCTGATTGCTGATATAAGTGTTCGCAAAGAACTTCAGTCAGTACTTGCTTCTTTTCATAATATGATGTATGAAATAGAAATGTTATTTAACATATATTAGAAATGTTTTCCTTTAAAGTTTGAGGATGTTTGTTTTTGCCTGTGCATAAGTATGTTAAATTTAACATTCCTGTTTTGTTTTGTTTTTCTTTAAGACATTATGTTCAAAGTATTTAAAACTATATGTTTCATTATTTTGAGCAAGTGTAGCACAATCTGGGAAATAGAAAGGACAAAGATCTAGTGTTTCATACCCAGGTTTCCTAGCTTGTTAGTTGAATAGGCATCAAATGAAGTCCAATGCCTATACAAAAGAAATGTTCCTTGTTTGGATTTGCCCCATCTGTGTCATCTGGTGGCTTATGCAATAGGAGGTGTTATCACACGAATCCAAATGCACAAGCCAGTTGTTTTATGGACTCTTTCTGTGCTTGGAGGAGTTTATAAGTTGCCCACTCTATTGTGTGTCACTCCCAGATGACACGTGTGCATTCTGCTGAGCATATTTTGGGGGTAATTATAACTAATGAAGCCTGGTACACAGCTTGTTCACAGAGTGATTTATTCTGCTGCTGTCTGATTCCTGAGACTTCTGTAAAATGGTTATATTGTGCATTCCACTTTGGACATGTATGGGAACATGTGGTATTGAGTCAATCTGAGAAAACTGAAATAATTTGTTATTCAATGTACCACAGACTAATTACAAAGATATTAGCTGGGTACATCTGTTTAAAAACATAGGGAGGAATTGAAATTATAAATGGGATCTGTAACTTTAGGGATATTGACTTTATTATGATCCTTGTTTAGTTGTTAACTCTTCCTACGCTTGCAGTAAGCCACTTAGACATACAGCTGTTAGATTGCTCACAGTTCCTCTGAACCCCAACAGTTAAGGTTAGGTTCCTTTTATACTTTTCAGCAAAGCAGATTTTATTCTGCAAGTTAAGTTCTGATAACTGGTGATATTTTGTGGAAAGGTAGATTTAAAAGTTGGGAAGAATATACCTTGTAACTTTGCAGGTAGAAAGAAGTGAAAAAAAAATCAGTACTGAAGCTTGGGCGTCAACCTTTATTTAATGTTAGATGTACATTCTCACCCTAATTTGTCTTGAGTTATCAGTCTCTCAGGCAAGTAAATCCACTGACATCAGTGGGACTTGACCTCTCTACAGGAAGTGTTCCTACATTTGTTTGCCAGGATGGTTTTTAAAATCTTTTTTTCCAAGATGCTAACATAATTCTGAAGTCATGAAGCAATGGGGTACATAGAAGCTGCAGTGTTTGTAACTTCATCTGCTGGAATCACAGATGTCCAAGCAGGCTGGATGTTTTTACAAGTATCTCAACAACAGTGTTCAGTAATAATAGTCTTCAATTATATCTGTCTTCAGCTATATCTGCCTCTCCCATCTTCATCTTCTAACTCTGTATCCAGACTTGAAGGACTTTTTCTTCTTTTTTCAGTGCTTAAACAAAATTTACCTTCACAGGAAAAAAAAAAAAAAAAAAAAGACAGGTTAAAAATTATAGCTCTGAATGAGAAGAGTGAGATAAATTTTGGCACACATTTTATAAAAAGCATTATGTAAGGTTGGAAAACAACTGCTTAGAAAATACAGTTCACATCCTTCTTACTAGCTGCATAAGTAGAAAAATAGTTATTGTTTTCATCTGCTTTTGTGAAAACCACCTGAGGTTTGTGCAGGACAGCAATCACAATGTGATGGGTGAGAAGATATCCCTAGTTCGCAGAAATGAATCATATAAGATGACATTCCTGAGTTAGCGTGTTAAGCAAGAGGATGTGGTCACCAGCAGACCCGAAGTTTGCCTCTGGCCTAATCTATCCCCATAGTGAAGTTTGCGGTATCAATACCATTTTTCAAAATCAGTATTTTCACTATGAAGGAAAAGAAAACAAAACACAATTTCTACTCGGTTTTTGTCTTGTGAAGATAAAAGTGGACAGAAGGTCTGCCAGTGACTTCATTCTTACTCCTGAGTTTGCGTGGACCATATTCTCCTTACTCAGAATTTGTAGGGCAATGCTATAAACCCAAGATGATAACTATCAGAAGGTAAGAATGTTGGAGAAAAGTTGTTTGTATATAATGTGTATAGAGAAACATACAATTTGAAAACTGACTGGTTTGCTGAGAACAATTGTATCATAATTTGGCAGTTACGCTTAAGTTGTTTTAAATAAACAGAATTTGTTTTTGTACTGTGGCAAGAGGGATGTTTAACTGTATGCTTTGTTCTTGATTCCCTCCATATATAAGTGTGTTCTGAGGACAATTCGTACATGATGATTTATGGCAACATGAAATCTGACCTGGTTTGGTTTGCTGGCAATACAATTGTGATAGGTTTTAACTTTTGAGAACTTTTAACACATATATTATCTTCTTACACACCTTCCATGCCAGGTGCATGGAGTGAAGAAAAGTAGGCTGTGTTGCAAGAGGTTTGCTAAACTGGCAATACATACTTATCATTGAAATCCCTAGATAGGATTAATTTCACAGATGAAAACCAGAATTTTGCACATTTTGTAAGGTTTTCTGTTTGTTGTTGTTGTTGTTGTTGTTTGTTCTGTGTTAAAGGAGCATGACAAACTACAATGACTGATAAGCTAGAAAATGCCTAAGAATGAGCAGTTGTTTTCCTTGAAGATTGTTACACGTTTAAAGAATGGTTTAGTTGGAATTATGTTTTTGTGCTGTTAAAATATTGCAGTTGTCAGGTGTAGTTTTGTTTTCTGGGTAATCTGCTCATGGTTAGTCAGAGTACATCTGTTATATATCATTTTTAAACATTTCATAAAATATTTAAGACTAATGGTCCAAATCAAGCGCAGTCTAAAATGATGATGCTAATTACATCAGTGAAGCTTACATGTCATTCTTTTGCGCTGACCAAACTTTAGTTGCATGAACTCATTTCTCATTTTAGTCAGCCATGTCAAGAATACTGCTCTGATAATCATTTAACAGAAATTGGACCAAGAAGCTGAGTTGCATGTTGGACAATAAATTCTTTGTTGAGCTCACCGGTGTTAGTGGAAGACTTTCCTTTTTGCTGGTAAACCATGCCCTTCCATTTTTCCTGGTGGTCTACCAGATTTGTGGAGCCAACCAGCCTGTTTACTAGAGGCTTTAAAAAAGTGTTGACTGAAGACTATTTGCTATATTCCATATGTGCAGGTCAGTTGCAGAGTGGACATGTTGGACTCTGTAAGAAGCAACTATTGGCATGTTTGAGTTTAGGAAATGCATAAGGAATTTGAACTCCACTTCGCACTGACCCTATAGTACCATATATGATGACCAGTTGTGCAGGCAAAAGGATAGTGATTAGATTAAAAATACAATTTTTATATCAATTTAAGTTTATATAGCTTTGTGAAATAGGAGAAATAAATCACAAACAAGAAGATAACAAAAAACTACACTGTGTTTGGGTGAGAAAAAAAAAATCACTGGATGGGATGGTGATCAGGGCAAAAATACCAAAGCAAATGAATTTGAAGTGGAAACCATTAGAATTTTCCAGGAAGAATTATTTGAAAACTTTTGGTAAAATGTATTTCATTGGAGGGAGGGGACTAAAAAAACAATGTAAAGAATCAAAGTGGGAAATCAGAGGGCAGGAAGGAAGAATAAGATCTTTGCTTAAAGAAGTTTGAATTAAAGTGTAAGCAGGTAGGGTTTATTTCATATAAAGATAAATACCACACTAAACAGGATTCCCACTTTAAGGAATCTCTACCAGTGTGTCTAAGCACAGTTGTCCCACATCATGACTCTGATGTTGCGAATCATGCTTGCAAGTGTCAACATTTCCCAGGCTTACTCTTGATTGTGCTTGAACTGAGCCAGCCTGAATGTAGCTGCTGCTTTTGTGGGCAGAAGTCATTGCTTTGTGAAAGTAAATAAGGTAGCTCTCCAAGAGCAGCTCTCCAGAGCCCCAGGCAGTGAAAAAAGCAGCATTTTCAACATCCTTCATTGACCTAGAGGTTAACCTGTCCAAAAGCTTATGCAATCTATACAGTAAGGGAAAGCTTTATTAGGATGGGAAACAGGATATGCTTGAGAAGAGTGAGACAACAGAGAGAATCCAGATGTTGAGAGGGAACAAGTATAATGAAGTTCATGCCAAGTCTTTAAAAGGGTAGGTAATTATATTGGCACCTTGGCCAATATTTCCTTACCTTCTAAATTAATTTCTAAAGACAGAATCAGATCTTTATGGATGCACAAATTGCTGAATTTGCTTGCATTGCATGGTACTCTGTGTTCTTAAATTAATGTTACCAAACAAGGGACTTATGAGGCCTTCATTCACAAGCCTACATTATTTGTTACTGGTCTTGCTTAATATTTAGAGTGACATACATTTCCATGTTGCCTTAGAGAAGTAAAAATTATGTGATTCTGACCTCATTTTACAGTCTAATTTTGGCAAAAACAAGAAAATGTGAAGAAAAAAAAGAGGTAGTGGAGAAGATAAAAAGGTGGTAGTAAATAATGCATGCTGCTATATTATGTAGGAAGCTTGTCCATATGATTTTTTTTTTTTTTAAGATGGTATAAAAGAAGTTCTGTGTAAGGGATAGGACTGGGAGAAGCAACAGCTGAAATGCAAAGGTGAGATGTGAGAATTAGATTTCCATTTGATGTGATTTTGCTCAGGTTGGTTGAGGCTGCTGAGAATTCGATCAAAAGTGTTTGAATGAGATGCAATGGCTAGTACAGATAGGAACATTTCATCTTCCTTGCTCCCAAGTGGATGAGTTGAAAACCAAGTAGTAGGCAAACTGCTTGTTGATGCCTGCTAAGTGAGCTAACTGAACCAAACAGTAGTGTTGTTATCAAGGTTTCCCAGAAATGCACAGTTCAGTGCTTGAACACAAAAAATTCAGCTGCAAAATTCACTCGTGAATAGGAATGTAGGCTCAATTTCCCTCCCAAGAAAACCCAACAAAAAGTCTTGGCAATCAGGAACAGGACATCTGTGTAACATGATAATATGTTATTTTTTAGGTATGGCTGCAATAATGCATCATATTACCTTGTTGCAATATTGGGCCTGTAATGTTACTTTCTCGCTCCTTTTGATGTACCCAGTGCTGAGATAGCTCTTCAGTTTTGAGAGGTGGGGTGCTACATATTGGAGTCTTCCTTTTGTATATCTTTGAGGTCTCACTTGTAAAATGTGCCATTTTAACCAAACACTACCCTTCTAGTTTTGATTTTTCATTCAGATTCCATGATACATCAGAAACCTCATCACATTTTGTCGAGTGCTGAATGAAAGAATGATTCATCTTTTTAGTCATATAGCCTGCAAAAGTGTTCAGAGCATTTCATAAATGTTCAGATGATATTCTGTCTGGAATATCTCTGTTAGCTTAGAAACACAGAATCAATTATTTATACCTCTGAACTGATGTAAAAAAAAAAAAAAAAAGTTCTTAAGATTGAATTTGTCTCTTCAACAGAAACAGTATAATCATTGAATTGAAGGTCTAAATATCTAATTACGGTTTTCAGACATAAGTTCCCACAAAGACTGAATTATAAAATATCTGTGTGACTGGAGGAAATTCTGGCATAAAAGCTGACCAGTTTTACGGCTCATGTATGATCTTCATAGTAATAATATGTTGCATTTAGGAGACAGTTTTGTATAACCACAATTTCTTTTGTTCAGGGTGTTCTACTTAGCAGGCTTGTAGTAAAAAATATGTAAACTCTTTATATCCATGAAGCAAAGAAATTGCAGTGGACATAATTCCTGTTATTAAACCTGTTCATTTACTGATGTTTATTATTAGATGGTTGCTATTCTGGCTAAAAAGACTCTGATAGAAAATAGTTCTGTGATAAGAAAGCAGCTTTGTCTCACATAAGGAAAACTGGATGTAATGCTCTGCACACTACATTTTACAGAAACGCATAGGATCTGTTTACCTGGTTGAAATTCAAATTGTTTTATTATGGTGTCAATTCTTTGGTTTTGGCAGCACTTCTAAAGTGTCTATACACAAAAGGACTACCACAGTGAATGAATGCTAGTGTTGACACCACCTAACAAGCAGGGATTATGTGTTTACAGAAGAAGTAATATGATAGGTCAAGTATAAGAGGCACTTCTCAAGAGCACTTCACCACATAATGAGTGACTGACTAGAAAGTGCGGAGCTGCCACTCTTTGGCTTCGTTTCGGTGTTGATGCCTGCCTCTCTCCTCCAAAGCCCTCTTGATCATGTTCAGCTGCTCTGTTCTCATGTGGTGAATAATAGTAGAGTAAAGCTGCTTTTCTGTCTCATTTTTCTTGCTAATTTACACATTCAAGCCATTTTTTGTTTGCTATCCTTATTTGCTATTCCCTTTTGTCAAGGCACTGTTCTCTTTTTTTGCCTCAGGCCTAGGAACTAATTTGAGCTTCTATAATTACTTCATGTTTTACACCTGTCTGCATATCATGCACCCCTTGTCTCTGTACTTAAGCTGTATATTTCCTTGAAAAAAAAAAAAAAAAAAAGGGGAAAAAAAAAAAAAGAAGAGACGGCTAGTTTTCATACACAAGGAATCCCCAAGTTTCTCCTCTCGGTCTTCCTACAGGAGAAACACAATTAAACTGTTGAGATGTTCTCAGCAATGCAGCTGACCTTTTGGGTTCATGAAGGACAAATGAATGCTGTCTGTTCAGACAGTTTGTGTTAAGACATTGTTGAGCAAAGAGCCCTGAGCTTTGTTCCTCTTGAATGAAGCGATGGTTGTAGTCATTTTAAAATCATTAAGACCCTGAATGCACAGTATCATTCTACAGTGTTTGCTCTACAGCTGCTCTTCTGCTTTAATAGCAGCTTATTAAATTTGGGTCAAGCGCACTCTGAAGAGTATCACAATGAAGAAACTGTTCGAAAAGTTACCTGTTTAAAAAAGGGCAATTGATTAGATTTTTAACTTAAGTGACAGCTGCAATTCATTGCCCGTTCTTTGTGGTGTCCTGCAGCCAGAGTGGAAGCCTTTTGTAATTTGGTCTTCATTTTGTAAAAGCTTTCTTGAATAATCCAGGGTTGCTTTCCACTCTGAGACCGCCTCAATCCAATTAGGAGTTTAACAAGGGTCAAATTAAGGAGACTTTACACTTCATGTTTGCATCATTAGCCATAAGACTGTTTTGTGTGTGCATGACTGTGTGTCGAGGGAGGAGGGGAGGCTGCAAGATGGGGCAGACACAAAGCTGTCATCCACCATGTGGTGCATCCCATAGCTGAATGGAGGCACAGCAGGCTAGGAACAACATTTCCAGTTGTCTTTTGGGGCTGTCGTCATGTAGATTTCAGCTGGTACATAGTTGTTTGGAGGTTACAGGTGCTAGCTAGAGCTGAGGAAGAAGAGCGTGCTCTATGCCTCCTCTTTTCTCTCCTGGTAGCCTATTGTTATTGGACAAATGACTGGGAAGAGATGAAGTTAGAAATCTCCTGAGCATTCATTATTTTTGATGAGATGACAACTACCCCAGTTCCTTGTTCTCAATACTCATACTGTTTCCTGTTTTTTTTTTTTTTTTGAAAACAATTTTTCTGCATGTTAAGTGTATTGTACAGTGTAAATTTTTTTTTTTTTTTTTTTTTTTTAATGTATACAAGTAGTTTGTTTAGCAGGCTTTTGGAAATCTGATGTGTGTATGGAAGACTACAAACACTCACAAGTATTTTCTACAATAGTAGATAAACTTCTAAAAATGGCACCGGTTTTACTTATGCAATTTTTGACCATGAGCACATTTTTCTAATGAATTATTTATAGAAGTTGTTGAAAATTAAAGAGAAAACCATAAGACCCTCTTTTCTGTGTAAGATTGTTCTTAATGACAAGAAAAATTCTTCTGGTAATCAGTGTTTAGATGTGTGGGATATTGCGAGAGAACTGTTGCAGTGTCTCCTTAGCAAATGCTTTGTGCTGCTACATACAAAGTAACGATTTATCTAAAAATAACACTTTCATTGTTCCTCCCCCCCTAAACCCATTAATAGGTACTTTAGTATCATGCGAGTTTTCATAGTTTAATCCCTTTTCAAAAGCTTTTCAGAATAAAAGCTCTAAATGGTCCTCAGTATTAATTTGATGTGACTTCTGTACAATATGGTTTGAAACTCTCAGAAGCACATTTTTACAGCTTACCCTTTTTCACTGGATCAGTGTGTGTGGAAAATACCAGCTAAATGTTTCATGGAGTCTCTGCTGTAAGCCTTTTTTGTTGTCTTGCAGATGCTATAGCTCTCTAGTGATTTTTATTTAGTACCATCATTATTAGATAATACTTAAGCCAGATCAAAAACTCTACATATATTAATTTTCATTGAATTTGAATTTTAGGAAATGCCACTTTAAACATAATTAAAAAAAAAAAAAGTTTTGGCCTATCTCTTGAGTTTCATTTGATGAGAATATAGCTTCGAGAGTAAACTGTGCATAATAAATGGTGATTGAGTTTAATGTAGGCTGTGTTTGTAGTCAATCAGATCTTTGTTTACATTTAGACAGGAATAGCTGGCTTTAGGGCTTTGGACACCCATAAATAATTGCATTTTTAAAATGCTTGGCTCTCAATGAAATATTAATATAATGTGTCTGATGGAAGTAACAAGAAATAATTTTAAACTTGTTCTGTCAATTTCTTTATCAAAATGAGAATGTATGTTCTATTTGGATTGCAATATGCACAGTGACTTGTGAAACAAAAATCTTCACTATCCATTTTTTTTCATAATCTATGTCTCCTGTGGCAATTTTTTTCCTCAGAACTACTGCCCAACACTTGAACAAGAGAGTTAAAACAGGAACAAATGGTTGCTTTGTGTGTGTGTGTGTTTTTCCTAGTTAACCCAATTTTAAGGCTCTTGAATAAATTAGTATCACAAATTAATGAAATGAATGTAAATGGTATGATATAAACCTGTTTGAAGATGTTCAGGTTATTCTGAGCTCTATATATCCAGGAGTATCAGAATAGTATGAGATTCAGAATGTCACAGATTTCGGTTCTTTATTACTCTATTTCTCTAGTTCAAAGAAAACCCCGTAACTTGACTATAAAAGCATTTATTTCTGGTACTGTTTGTCATGGCCAGGTAAAACAGGGTATCAACAGACATTTTTATATTAAAGAAAACTTCCATAACTGACTTGTAGCATACTGTCTTCCTGACTGAGCATTAAGTGTATATATTCTACACACACCAGTTTATGTTCTTTTAACCTGGCTGCCTTCAGGAAGGTATTTTGCTTTATAATTTCAGGACCCTGCAGCTTGGAGAGATGCCCTTTACAGAACTGTAACAAACTGAAATGAAGAGCTGCACTGGTTATGAAACAACTACTGTAACAAAATCTATTTTATAGTCAGATGTTTTGTGATTGATAGACTGAAAAATGCATTATTATTTCTTCAAAATGAAGCTAGTGAACACCTTCAGGAGTAAAAGTCC
The DNA here is from genome assembly GCA_013399115.1 of Anseranas semipalmata. Classification (NCBI taxonomy): domain Eukaryota; kingdom Metazoa; phylum Chordata; class Aves; order Anseriformes; family Anseranatidae; genus Anseranas; species Anseranas semipalmata. Next base: position 142,650 of record VXAA01001015.1, on the reverse strand, counting down.
CCCTTATTATAAGTTTTTTTCACGTTATAGGCTGTGGAGTACAGGTGATCTACAAGAAAAAAGAACAGATTTCACAGCTGTGGTACCAGAACTTACAAGCTGAAGAAAAAGTGGGCTTACTGATAATAATTAGTTTGTGACCTTTACCAGGATTTAGTTCATATTTACCTATCAGAAAAAAAACAATAATAGGAAAAATATTCCAGTTCTGTATTTCAGTAGGGTTTTTTGTAAATATATATATGCACATTTTTATGTAAATTAAATACAACCTTTGAGCTGTGTGGAAGTTATCAGAGCAGACCTCAGTGTCACAAACATTCTGCCCTCTCTAACAGGATTCATATAGCCATATCAGGAGAGAGAACAGCATGATTTATGCATCTGTGTAAGTTTCTGGGAGATCACCCAGTCACAATTTCGTGCTGGTGTCACAGAGATCTGAAGGTGTGAATGGTAATCAGGCTGCTCAAGTAAAGCCCCAAAATTTCTGTCAGCTACAAAGGTTGTAATTTTAGATAAAATAGATTCAGAAGTTATATAATGTCAGAAAATAAATAATTCTTCTCAATTACAGTAAGTCTGTACTGCATAAATTCTTAAAAATACTGACACTTTTAAGGCCAGTAATCTAAACTTTGAGATTTTCCCATGTTGGTGTGTAAATTTTTGATACTATTTAGTGTTACATAGATGTTTTCCTCTTTTTAAAATTCATATGTTGTTCTGTCTATGTGTTGGTGTAAAACATAAGGTCTACCTATATGCAAATATGAAGTTATTTGGATTCTTTTTGTAGCAAAGTCACTGTATACCTTGTTTCTTTTGTGTTTTGTTCTTATTTTTAACATTCAAAACTATTTACAAAATCTAGTTTTACTGTCAAAGCAACTTTAGTATAAAATTGATTACATAGTTATCCATAGGAGGATCAAATGCCTGCTTTATGTCTTTTAGAAGGGCTATCTACACTTTTTGTGTATAATGAATTTAGTTCTCTTGAAAGATGCTGGATTGACAGCCCTGAAGACCAAAGTCCTTTATTTATGCATGAGCAGCAACAGTTCTGGCTTTCCCACACTGCCCTCCTGATATGCTTCACCCATGACCTGAAGGATCCCCCTTAGGGGTGACAGCTTAGTAGCCTTCAGACCCATTCACTCCTCCAATCCTCTGCTGAGAGTGCCAACAGGAATGCCAGTGTGGTGGTGCCTTTTTGTTGTGAACGCTTGATAACCACGTTTCAGCTAGCGGTGGACATCTCATTTTCCATAGATTATCGAACAGCAGTCTGAGGGTTATAACTTTCAGTCTCTCCAGAGTAATGGCAAAGGAGAGATCTTAGGGTAATTAAGGCAAGACCAGGATTTGGTTCAATTATTGTATATAGTCTAGTAAATTAGAGTCAAGTTCTCTAGCCCATTACCAATTTCCTGAATGAAGTAGTCTTCTAGGACTTTTTACAGCAATACTAATGTTCCTCAGAACCTCTTCTTTTCCTCACTGAAAGCAAAGGATGCTTTTTGCAAGCATGAGTCACAAATAGCCCAATTTTCTTCTGGCTTACAAAATGCAAAGCATAACTAATTTGATAGTGGATTGCACCAAGTTTAATTTGCCTCCAAGACCTTATGAGTTGGCTAATTGAGTATGTTTCTGATCTCGTTTATGGTAAAGCAAATTTAAATTCCATTTGCGTTACGCTAGATACACATGTGGGCTTATGCCTAGTATTTGGTTCTCTGTGTAGAACTTACATACTGGATGTGGTAATTAGTCCTTTATGGGGTATAAGATTTACATGCAGAATTATAATGGATTAAATAGATATAGTACTAATAGAAACTCTAACCTTTTCACTGCAATAAATTTATTGATTATATTTTGCATCAGAGATACGTTTATATTGCAAATATGTGCTCAGTGCATCTGAGCTGCGATTTAGTTGCCTGCCTTCGTGTATATTTCACGAAAAAAGTACCAGGAATTTGATTTTATATTTCTAGTTATTGCAGCAAGGAGCACATACAGGCGTTAAAATAAATGACATTAGGAAAAGAAGGAAAGAAGTAATCATTGTGCTATGCTAAATGGGAATATTTTCAGTATTCAGTTGAGTATTGCAATATTCTAAGCTCTAAATAAGAAGACACAAGCCTGTGCATATGGAGAGCTCCATGTGTGAATTTATTTTACGATCCTTAATGGACAATTTAAGTGTTAGAATAGTAAGATAATTCAGTAATGTGTACATTAAAATCATTAAATGAAAAACCTGTTTTTATATTTCAGAATATGAGAAACTGCATTGTGTATATATAGCTACATGCAAAGCTCTCATCCCATTCCTAAAGGTTATCCATGGCTCTTGGGGGAAAAAAAAATTAATTTCAACCCAGTAGTTTCGTATTTGTCAAAATGATTGTGTTCTTAACAACCTATATTTTAAACAAGCCAAACTTTAAAATGAAATTATTTTTAAAACATTCCAGTTCAAGTCTGGATAATATTTTTTTAGTCACTTAAAATATTTCAAAACAATAGCCAATCTCTTTATGAAAAAGTTATTCAGTTAGAAAAAAGTAGACAAAAAAAAAAAAAGCCCAATACCAAAATAATTATCTCAAGTTGTATAATCTCCTGAAAAAAAAAAAAAAATCTGATTTGAAAGCATCACTTCATAAAGTAGTTTGTAATACTGATCTACTTGAGACAAAATGTAGAATCTTAACACAATGATGGAATCACATGGCAGCATTAGAGTGACTGTAGGTTATTTTTTTCTCCCCTATGCTCATTAATAAAAATCCAGGGAAGAATCTAGAAAGAAATCTCTTCCTCAGATATTTGGTCTGTGTGCTTTGCAGGAAGAAAATTAAAAAAAAAAATGTGGATTTTAATTTTATATCAAAGAAACCCTTGAGGTGGAAAGTTAGGGAAAGCTGCATGGGTTTGTAGCACAGAAAATGTCGCTTGAATTTTGCTGCTCAGTAGTTTGATATACTCATTTGCTGATGCGAAATGACGAGGGCTTAGAAAGCAGGGTTTTGTTTTTTAGCTGTCTGTAGACCTAGTGGGGCCTTACAGAACCCAGTCAGCAGGTCATTAACTCTGGAGAAAACAGCTTGCATTAATATGCTCTAATCCGGTATAATTAGTCAAATTACTGCACGCCGACCGGCTTGTCATGTGTTGTCAGATTTGGCATGCATGCAGGATCGCCAAGGTCCCTCTGGAATGCCACCCTGGATCAGGGAAAACGGCTCGTTTGTAGAGCTGCTGATCTCCTGATGAGGAAAGCAAACTGAACCAGCAGCCATAGTTTTCAGGAAAAGGAAAAGAAAAAAAAAAAAAAAAAGGTTTGTTATTATTTTGCTGAGAAATAGGGAATTCATGTCCTGGGAACTGTTCATGGTTGATACCTAACATGTGAAATAGAAGCAGTTCTGTTGCTTCTTACAATTTCTAGGTATCTAACAACACTGGAGATCCGCTGTACTATATAAGATTAGCACTCATAAAAAGATTTAAAATAAATAATTACAAGAGGATCAGCTACAAATTACCTACCACACTGTGACACAGATTATTAAACTACCAGTGTGTGCGAGTGCGGGTGTGTGCATGTGTGTGCTTGCGCGTGTGCATGTGCCCCTTTTTCCAGTCAGGGAGGAGGTTATTAAACTATAAAAGGGCCATATTAGCATAAATTTACAAGAGCTCTTGTTCTGGCGGCATGATAAAAACCTGTGTTACCTTTGCATTAACACTGAATTGCTTGTTGTGCTTTTGGCAATGACAGATAAGTCAGTGTAATTCCCCATCGCAACGGAAATGATGCTCCAGATTCCAAACGCATCCTGAAGATGTCACTGACAATAATCTTCAAAGAACGGCCAGTGAAAGTGGGCTGTATGTTTGCAGGATGATATACTGCAAATGACAGGAAGAATTATGTGAGTGAAGACGAATCTGTAACATATTATTAAGCAATTTCACGAGAATAACAGGGATAAAAGGATAATGGATGAGGGTGTCATTATTACCTTCATGTAGAGGGAAAGCAAAAGCAAAGGTAGAGAGACAAGATTAATTGAGGAAGGGTGAAGCATTCATTGCTCATCAGCTCTTTTGTACTCTCTGCTCCTGAAATTCCAGACAAAAAAAAAAAAAAAAATTGCTCAGGGCTGCATTTTAATGCAGCTGGCAAGACAGAGCAGAAAACTGACAGGGCACTTTTTAGTCACCTCCCTGTTTCCATAAACACACAATGGCTATTACTCCTTGAGTCTTCCTGTGGTCATACGAGTAAACTGGTAGGATGTTCTTTTTATCGCGGCTACTGTGTTTAATTGTGTGCCTAGCAAACTAGGCAGCTTTATCTGCCGATGATGTGGAAGTGAGCAGGTCATTCTGCATGCATTGTTTGCATTGCACAGTTGCAAATGTGAGCAGACTGTACATAATGGATGTCAGAAGAAGTGCTTCCTCCAAACACAAAAGCAAACTGGAGAGTCCTGTAACATTAGTGACAACATAAAATTATGTCAAGGTATAAGATTTTACTGTAATATACAAGATGAAGAAACAGGAAGTGATTTGGCAATTGCGCAGACCAATCCTGGAGTTTTAACTCAAGGATAATTCCCGTTGAAGTCAAGTTTTGCTTACTCAGAGAGTTATCACTGGGTCAATAATTTCAATTACCAGTCTTATTTTCTGTACTTTCTCCAAGTAGCAGCTGCTTTTACTGCAGAATGTATTTTAAAAAATATTTCACATGCTTTTAAAGAGCTTAGTATATATATATTTTTATATAATTATTTAACACTATATAGATATAAAATGTTTTCCTGTGGTAAAGATGTTTTCTCTGTACGCATTTTAATATCAAAAGGAAAGTCAGGAATCATGATAATTAAAAACATATAACTATTTATATTCAGACAATGGATTCTAGATTTTAAGCCTTCATAGTTTTTAAAAAAGTAGGCAGCTTTCTTGATTTTCTTTTCTGTGTTTATTTCAGATAAGGAGTGGTTTTGATGAAGTAATTGGAGTTGTTGGTTTGTTTTTTTTTTAGCTGATAAAAATTATTCCAAAGTTTTGACACCAGCAGAAAGGGAAGGAAATTCATTTCTCATCTGCTCTCCGTAGGGAAAATAATGAGTGTGTTTTTTTTGTTTTTGTTTTTTTTTTTAGGAGCTTTAAGAAATGAAAACCTGCAGTTTGATCAGAAAAAAAAATAATGGGGAATGTGCCTCAATTGCTTGTTTTTGTTTCTAGTAGTGGCAATTGTTTTTAGTTGATTAAGTTGTGTTTTCTTTAAACTGACCTGCTCACATACAGTAAAGGCCATATGCAGGATTTTGGAAGGAATGCCCAAGGTTGGTAGCGCAGGATCGCTCACTGGCAGAGTCTGAAACCTAGACACTGGGGAGAGGGGTGTTTTCTGCTACCTCATGTGTAATAGCAAGACAAACTGAAGGAAGAGTACTAAGGGACAGAAGTGGGTCAGCAGCTGGTTAGGTTGGGAGGGGGCTACATTTTATTACAGGTTCATTGATCATGGGCAAATATGTGTGAAAAGAGTAGATAGCAATTTTACTCAGTATTATGCTTTGATATATAGGAAGGTTGTTTCAGCAGATTGAATGCTGTGCTGTGCATCAAAGGATGCTGTGAGGAGCCTTACAGGAGCAGAGGGATCTGTTCAGGTTCATTACAAAGGTTTTCTAAATAATCTACAGGATCTCGTGCTTAGATATCTGTCACAATAACCTGCCTGAACGTTGTAACTTAGAAACTAGGTCATCTGACAGGTAGAACACATTTCTGTGCTCAATAGTTCAGATAATGCTCCCTTCTGTGGATTTTACTTGTTCATAGTGTACAGTTATGTTTAACAGTCCAAAATCTCTGGCATTATCAATGTGTGATCAGATAATCCTAGTGGATTTTGCTACCTATGTTCAAAGCACTTATTGCTAAAGCTAATTCAGACTGCAAAATATCTGACTGGAGAGGTTCATGTATGTCTTGTATCTTATTTTTTATTTCAAATTTAAATCAAACATCTTCTTGACCTATTGTATGATTTGATCACAGTGCTAGTGGTATATATATATATTTTTTTTCTTATTAACATCACCAAAGTCTTTTCCCAGAGCACACAGTAACTTTTTGGCTATGTGAGAGGATGGGAAGATTCTGGTCTCTCTTGCCCCGAGGGAGAGAGAAGTCAGTCTACCTTTCAGCCCTACCTTTCCCATGGTGTAGCCTATTCAGTTCCAGTACTCTGCAGTGTACTGTCTTGCCATGAAAGTGTACTCTGCAGAGTACTGTCTTGCAAAACTGACTAAGAAACTCAGAGAAAGTGGGAACCTAATTCTGTTCCCCTCTTCCCATCACCACTCTGTGTAATGTTTGTTTGACTTCATTGCACGTGTGTGTTAAAAAGGGGAAAGAGGTAGAGAGGAAAGTATTTTGCCTCCAGAGATTTTATTTTGCTGTGTCCAGTGATGCTCAAAGCAGTACTCTGTCTTTGACCTAAGCCACAAAGAAATGTATTTAGCTTTGCAAGTAAAATGCAAACAAAAACAAGTATGCATTTTTTTCTCTACTGGTTGACCTACCGGTCCGATGAAAATTCTGTATGCCTTAATTTTACAATATCGACATGTGGCATGATGCCTCAAGTGGCTTACAGTTACTGATGATTATGTGCAAACAGGAAAGAATCCAGCTTGACATTGAGATTCTCAGCTGAGTTTGCATGACTCATAGTTACAAAATAAATCATTCTTTTACACCCAAACTGTTCATACATGACTTGAACTAAGTAGGGTGGAAGACACTGTGACTGTGTAAAACTGGCCTTATGGCAAGGTTTGGAGACATATCCGAACTGATGTGTATTCATACTAAAACAAAGAGTAATTCTTGCCCAGGAAACTAGAGGGACATCCTGACAAGACATAGTAATGCCTTCATTGGATGGCATTACCACCTTTCAGCATGTATTTACACAATGCAATGATATACCAAAAGATAAGGATATTCTGGTTGTATTTTGTTTGTCCAATGTCCCCCTCTCTTTCTTTTACTATCTACTCATTTGGGTAGGGTGATATGTTCACCTTCTTTCTGCCTCTCTTTCATTGTGTCTGCACAATGAAACGCTAGTGCTGCACCCCACACTTTTTAATGACGAGCAGTGATGTTTCTCCAGCCAGAGTTCCTTTAGATCCAAAGGTACTGAAATCTGTGGAAAGGCCTAGAATGATTTCAGTGGGTTTTGGATAAGGCCCAGTCTTACTAAAATCAAACAGATCTGCAAGTCTCATTGAACCTTTGCAATTTAATGTCCATGAAAATCCACAGACTTGCTCATCTAAGCAGGGTCATTTATCACAGAGGAAAACTCAAACTGTTAATGAATGCAGGTTTCGGCTAACTTTATTTGTGTTCATATGATGTTATTTTTTCTTGAAATATTTGTTGAAATATGTGATGTTTCAGTTCAATATTTTGATTTCCCACTTCCGTGCCCTCTAGTGGACAATGGAGCTTGTTTTTGTTAGAACCCAACACAACTCAGATAGAAATTACCCATAAGCTTGGTTTCTTCATTGGAAGTGATGTTTTCATGTAAAATGTGTCTTGGAATGCTTTACTCTTCAGTTGGGATCTAGTTAGTTTTTCTGTACTGATGTAGGAAAATATTGCTTCCTTATGTTTTCATGTAAGCTTGTAAAATATTGGAGTATATGAGTATCTTTCTCAGTCTCCTAAATACAGATCCCAGTAGGACCAGACTGAAACTTCCCATATTCTACGGTTTTAATAATAACTTTGAAAATTTTATTTGCTGATATATTCCACTACAAAATGACAAAAAGTATTTCAGGTGTTCAGATCTTTATAGAACTAGTTGATGTTTTCCACTTTTAAAATTTTATGTTTTTTTCATAAACATAAAAAATACCCAGAGTTTTCCTGCTGGTAGAGAAAGCAGTTCCAACAGCTATGAACTGATTTTTAAAAAACTCTTCCAAGAATAATGCTCTCACTAATTTTTTTAAAAAATAGTGTGACTATCTTATTTTCTGTGATAAATATGCAACAACAAAATGATACAGAAGACTCATTTTAATATTGTATAGTTGCATTGGATGACTACAGTGTCCACAGAGAGGGTCTCTGCTTTCATTCACGGAGGTATTTGAGAAATAATTATGGCATTGTTTTGTTTATGTTTTGCAATCTTTTAAATGTATGATACTACTGACTCTTAATGATAAATGGTCAATACTAGGGAGGAGAAATGTGTATATCTAGTCCTCTCCAGAAGCAAATAGGTGTTTCTTCTTAGCAGTTCCTTATACAAGACTGACACACTCTTCCATGGGAAGAGCAAGTAAGGTCACTTTATAGGTTCCTGATATTGTGTATTTGGGCTCTCTGAAGCACTTCCAGCTTCTACTTCAGGCTTCCAAATGTAATAGCTGTTAGGAGCACTCAACATTTTTGCAAACAAGTCCAAAATCAGTATTAATATTTATGATAGCTAATGTAGCTTATTTAGATGCTGTGTCAAGACTGATGATATGAAAATTTCTTATTTGTTTTCTGTGCTGTTGAAGTTTTAAATTATTTATAGTAATTTATATAAAATGGATTCTTCTGTCAGCAACAGTGATACAGCTCATTCAATGAATTTGGTGGTAGAACATCAAAATAAATGTAGGAAATAATCCCCCTCAGTTCAGGCTTCCTCTCCCTAATCCTGCTATAACTTCATTTTGGTTAATGATTTTTGGCAGAAAAGGCAGGCAAATGATTGTGGTAATTCTGCATTGCTGTTTGTTTTGGAAGTATATCCTCATCCTTGTCTCAGTTTGCCTGTTTGTCTTTCAAAGGAGTAATACATCTTTTAGTTAACATTTTAGAGTACAAAATGGAAAAAAAAAAAAGAAAAAGAATCTCAAAAGAAATAAAGGTATTTAAAGGGGATCATGTGCTTTCCACCTGTACAAAAACACTCAAGTGTTTGTACATTCTAAGATGTACAGATTTAAATTACTTTTATGTATTTGACAGAGGTAGCTAAAAGTGAATATAACATTCTCATATATGGTAATTAACATTAAATTTGGATAGAAGAAAGTTGGGTGCTGATCATGATAGGAAAAAGGTTAATATTTTAAAGTGAGGCTAAAGGTTGACAGGAGAAAAATTGAGTTAGTTTGCAAAAAAGAAATTTGTTTCTTTAAGTGAAAATTGAGGTCAAGAGGCCAGAGTTCTCTGCTTCTTCATGAATGAAATAAATTAAATAATACCACCATAAAGCAGCAGTGTATAAGCTAATGATAAAATAGTACATGGTGGTTTTGAAAAAGATATCGTTTAAGAGAAAAATTCTGTACAGAAATGCTGTTTCAGATCAGTGAGTTGGTTTTTTTTGTTTTTTTGTTTTGTATTACCATTGTTTTCAAATAGAACAACTTTTTCTTCAACTGGAGGCATTTACATTTCTACAATACCTTTAATTATTAACAAAGTAATGCTGGTGTTCAGAAAAAATTACAGTTTTAATGGTTGCTTTCTGTCTACCAGAAATTCCTGGCTTTTCAGATGGGTGTGCTATTCCATACCTCTTTGTTACCTAACAGTTGTGTAATGTTAGATGTTGTTTCACCATCTCAAATCAACAGAAGCTGACTGTGTTTCTTTGGTCAATGTGTGGTAATTCCTGTGTGTATGACTAAAGATAAAACATTAAATCAATCTGTAACTAGCCATATGAAAATACTAAAGATAGCAGATGATAGGAAATTTGTTCATATCATTGCCTTTCATTATGTCAGCCTATGCTTTCAATGGGCAGAGCTGGTCAGGTAGTTTACTATCATGTGGCATACCTATGGCATACCTTTGTTTCTCTAATAATAGGCAACATTTCCTCTGTTCTCTTTTTCAAATTAATGAAAATAAAATTCCATAAAAAAAGGACAACAATCAGAGCTTCTAGTGTTTTAATTCCTCTAAAGGATTTTTGCAGTCTAGGTAGCTTATGTATCAAAATGATAACATATTTTGTGACAACACTTGCTTCCATTGTCCCATCTTTCAGATTTCAAAGATGGTTTGGTGATGTTAGGTTGAATGATAAGTGTGTTTGCATCTGTGTTCCTCTGAGAAGTGCAATTGTATCTAGGGTGCTCACAGAAGATGCTTCCAATTGTATGTGTACAGTAACCCACCTCCATTTGAGTTTGTCCTTTCTCCCTCCCTCCCTCCCTCCCTTCCTTCCTCCCTCCCTCCCTTCCTTCCTTCCTTCCTTCCTTCCTTCC
>VXAA01001015.1:117898-132174 GCA_013399115.1 Anseranas semipalmata | reverse complement strand
CCTCCCTCCCTCCCTTTTATTTTTTGCAGTTCTAACTGTAGTATTTAAATTGTGAAAGAGAAAATTCCTTCTCTCTTTCCAGGAAAGTAAGACAATACCTAACTGAATCCGTAATATCTCAAAATGGAGAAAAAAAAAATCTAATTATTCATCAGGTTAAAAAAAATTAATGTCTTCCTTGTTTGGACCATCTCATCCATACAGAAACATCAGGGTGGCTGTGGCTTTAGTCAGTCTATATTTGGCAGCTGAATCTAGATATTACCCTTCTGTCTGGGGTCATAGTTTGTTTTAAAAGACTTATGTATGAATTTTCTCTAAATTGCAGCAGAGGGTCATGAATTAGTGTCTAAATGTGGGCTTGACAAGATTATTATAGTCTCTATTTCATGCCAGAAACAAAGATGAATAGAGATAGCAAGCTTTTAAACAGACTTTCTGACATGTAGAATGTCAGCAGAGAGTGAATGAATGGCAGGATGCAATAACAAATCCTCATTTTTTATTATTTTATAGGAATTAGATGGACCTACACTCATTCATAATTTCTTCCTAAAATAGTAATCTAAGTTCTGCATGAACCAGTCATTTTCCATCCCAGTTACCTTTCAAATCCTGCAAATTATTTACTAAGAGGTACTTATTAAAATACATACAGTAGATGCTAAATGTAGTTTGATTTACATTTAGGAGTAGATAGGAAACACTTAGTTAACACTTTACATTTTTCTTTTAGCTGAACAGGTAGGTATTTTAAAGTAATTTTTTTTGTTTCTAAACCTAATAATTTTTCTAATACTTTTGGGGGCAACTACTTTTTTTTTTTTTTGATTTTTTTTTTTTTTAACTAATCATTTTCAGCCTCTCTTTCTGGGGATTTACTGATTATTAGATTTCTGGAGCAGAGATCTATGTTAGCAATTTTTGATTATTAAATTTCTGGAGTGGGAATTTGTGTTGGCAATTTTTGAATGAGAAAGACAGGATGCCTACTGGTAACAATCATTTTTCAGTATGGCACCTTTGAAGATATATGTTCAAAATTTTCATTTTTATCTGTTTATTGTTTGCGTGTAAATAGGAAAGAACCACCTATGTCAAGGCCATGGATTCTGACACTTCAAAACAAAACAAAACAAAACAAAACAAAACAAACTGTTATTTTTAGGTACAAAAAATTCTTTCTATTTAAGCAGCATGAACAGCCCCGCCATTGTCACTCCGGCAGTTTTTGACCAAATGATAATACAAGCCCGAGAGTGATGGGCACGAAGAGACATAATACCCAATGAACCCAGCTTCTTTGGAATGATGAAAAACAGATAGCATGAGTCATACATTTTTGTAAGTTTCTCTCTGCCAATGGGTGCAAATATTTTTATATATATGTATATATAGGTGAAGAGTGTATATACATAGCGATAAACGCAGAAAAAGCATATCAAGTACAGGAAATACTGGCTTTTTTTTTTTTTTTTCACTTCTTCTGTAATTGCTGTCATTAATGGTGTTATTGGTGCTCCTTTTTGTCAAAGGAAAGACTGCACATTAATGGAAACCAGCAAGAAGTGCTAGTATCTTTTAAAAATGGTTTTCTTTTTCTTTTCATTTCTTTTTTCTTTCTTTTTTTTTTTTTTCAAAAGGTATGTAATTGAAACAAAAAGCATTGTTTCCATCCTAATTTTTTTTTTTCCTTGAGCCCATCCTGTCAGGCTGAAAGCGTGAAAGTTATTTTCTGGTGGTGTGATTAGATTGGGGCTGAACTCTCCAGCTGGCAGGCCTGTCTGCGACTGGCGGCGGCCTGTCCCCAGTGCTTGTCATTTCCTGACGTGCCTGACAGGATGGGGACAGCAGCCCCAGACAGGTTCATTAGATGGTGTTTTCTACAGCTGGGCTAAAAATGAAAAAAATAATAATAATAAAGTAAAGAAGGCCATGCTTTGTCAAGGCCCAAGCTGTAGGGGCCCTGCTTGTTGGTTTAAACCAAGGCCTTGTTTTGACAAATTCTGATCTGTGCGGTTTTTAGATTTTCTGACACGTTTTTGTTTTCTTCCCCTTTGGCCTGCACTCCTTGCACTCTGCCTTGTTGCTGCTTCAAAATCCTAACACTGGCTTCCCATGAGAGCTGGGAGTATGCTTACTGAGGGCTTGCAGGAAAAAGAGAGCACTACAGTAAAACAGCAATAAGTGTTTATTTCCATGGTGATCAGCCCAATGGCACAAAAAACAACCTTGGGACTCTCAATAAGCCAATTACAAGAAAGGTTAAGAGTTTTATAGTGCCAGAAACATGCCATCTACGTGAGAAAATAGTATCATTACCAACAATCTACACTGTTAAATACATCGCTGTCTGGTGGTGCCAGAAATTTAAGCTGTTTATATTATTTTGTGTTTTTGGAAGCTGCCAGAGTTCTCTGGTGGTATTGTCAGGCTTTGATGCAGTGTATCAAAAATGTACGTGATTATAGATTGTAAAACAGCTAAAACCAGTAAGAAAGTAATTTGAAAGCACTAGGCATTTTGAATGGTACAACGCAAACTAAATGGATTCAAACTCGATTTCTTACAGATTTGTATGAGACATTCACTTTAGATTTTTGTCATAAAGGCAAAAGCCTTTCATGTTGTCTGTGATTAAAGAATCTCTTATAAAAGATTTTTGAAAAGAAAAAAAATGCTTAATACCTTATTTTTTCTATTCCAATTAGAAAGAACCTATTGAATGCTTTAATTTTCAGACTAGTGACTGTAGTTTGACTCCAGGGTTATACCTGCTGTTTTTCTTAGGGAGTGTCACTTGAGTCCAGATATTTTAGGTAGCTAAAACATGCTGATGTGTCAAGCATCTCTCTAGTTACTGGGAAAAAAATGAAAATATTACTATACTTTCAAAATACAATTTTGCTTACTTTGCTCCTCTGCTTAGAACAGCAGAGACCATTACAGCCTTTTAAGTTGTCTGCATTTAGCTGCTTTCAGGGTGAGCACTGCAGCCGAAAACCAAGCCCTTCATTCACAGAAATCCTACCACTTACCTTTCCTTTGTATTGTTAGTTACTGCTGCCTTAGTTCATGGTCTCTATGACAACTGTTTAAATTGGGATGGGCAACTGTCATCTGGAGTATTACTGGGAGAAAAGTGTTAGTGAGCACACAGTTTCATAGATAGAGCATTTCAATATAATCCAATTTTAATTGAGCTCCAGAGACTTTGATGTGCTGCCGAAGGTTGGGAGAGAGCTATTCCAGGGAGAAATTAAAGCAGCCCAGCAAGGCTTCACTACTCCAGACTGTCACCATTTTAAATAAGCATTAGCATCAGACTTAACCTTCCCCTATGAAACATCTCACTTTTTTTTCCAGCTTTTTGCTTCTTTTTTGCAATATGTATAAAGCGAAGACACTTTCATCTTTTTATATACATCTTTATATTCCCTTGATTAAGTTTGAAAACCATGTATCGGACCTGAGACACATCTGAGACTGTCTATTGGACCTCACATTGCAGTTCATGGAAAGAAATAGAAGCAGAGGGAGGATTAGTTTGCAACAGTCAAATGGTGTATGTTGGATTTTCTCTCAAAGACTGCTCCAAAAGTAACCCACTCTCGGGCTTGTATGTGCTAAAAGTTGAGTGGGGACTTATTTTAGCTTGGTTTCATCATGAATTTCCTTTAACGTAAAAGAAGAAAAGCATGTTTCATGGTAAACCCTTTTACTAGCAAAACTATGTTTCTTCCATAGCTATGTGCCCACTGACTTTTTTAGTTGTTGTTATTGCTTTTGAGCATAAGAGCCAAAAATAGTCATATAACAATTACAATAACAATTAGCAGTCCTATCTCTTTTTTTTTTTTCCACAGTGATGAGATCAGAAGGTGACTGTAAACTTTTGAACTGTTGAGTTCAAATCTCTTATGATTGCTTCATTTAATTAAACTATATTTTCCTTTTGTACCATTTTCTTTTGCTCTCACAAATATGCATTTATGTAGAATAAACTTCTAAACTGAAAGAACTTCATAATAATAATACAAAACTGAGGATCACTGTATGTTTACCAGTACTTTAACATACAGAGGACTAAGAGAGCTAAGATACCTTTTAAAGTGATTAATTTTCCTTGCTTTTAATTTATCCTTTTTTCCTTTTGGTCTGACTTTCTTGGCTTTAAGTGAAAGAAAAGCGAATTTGCAAGCTGCTGAGCTCGCCTTCTGGATGCTCAGCTTCTACTGGAAACTGTAGGAGTAGGGATTCTCAGTTGCAAAGAAAAGATGCATCTTGCAAAATTGAGTCTATCAGACTATTACACAGGATGCTTGTATTCTTTAGAAGGAATGTGGTATGCATCAAATCCGGACTTAATGGCAGTAGAAATGGAACCAATCACAGTACAGGCAGTAATCTGTCTATACAAGTTAATAGGGTTTATTGTCTACTAAAGCAATTAGCCTGTTACTCCCATAAAAAAAAAAAAAAAAAAAAAAAAAAAAGAGATAATAAGTAAGAATCTAGATTAGTAGGAGAATTTGAATAGTGGGCTATTGTAATCTTTAAAAAAAAAAAAAAGTGGAAATATCAAATCTCTTCATAAACCTTGAGATAAATTCCATATTATTAAGAATTTTCTTAATAAAGCAAATGTTAAGAATACATTTATTGAGGCTATATGAGGGAAACCTCCTAGACTGGGATTGGCACACTTTTTCATAGTCACATACGAGGTCCATAAAATCCAAATGTCTGCTGTGGTGGTGCAGCTTATAGTGGACAAAAACATAGGAGCATTCATACAAAGTATCTCTGCATGCTGACAGGTGTTGCAGTAATTTCATACTGGGAACCTAGAGTTCACCACAGGAAAGCCTGTTAGTATGCCCAAATTTATGACATGCGGGTTTGCATTCTAGTTGTCTAGAAACCCAAAGAGGAAGGAACTGTATATTAAATCTGCTATAGGACTTCTTCCCTTTGCTATTACAGACATCAGAAGACTAAATGCGTGCCCCAGAATCTGACTTTGGTAGATTGCTAAGTAGAGTCTTAATATTCCTCCTAGTTTTCATGAGAATTTTTTTTGTACAAGATTAGATACCCCAAAAAAGTTGTGTATCTATCATTTTGACTTTTACATTGTTCAGATTAAACAAGCTGATTGATAACTGTATGAAAGTACACTCAGAATATACAGAATGCACATACAGAAAATATAGTATAAATGTAGCTCCAGTTACTGAAATAAGTATAAAAATCATTCATGGGCTTTCTATATGAAGTTTCCATTTGATACATGGTAATTTCTGCAGTTTTTATATTTTGTGCTGATTTATTTTTCAGTGCTTAATTATTGTATTTGATACAAAGATTGTTCCTTTAAGCAAGTATAGAATGCCCATGTACTTTTTCTTTAATATCAAAGCAAAATAATGAAATGCAAACTAATGAAATGATTATTTAGTTACAGCAGGCTGTTTACAAGCACTCCAAGTTAAAATTCACAAAAGAAACATTGCTTCACTTTCCTTGCACAGTCTTAGTAACAAGAAATAATGTTCCATATATAATAATAGAAAGTATATTAAAATTTTGGTGGCTGTAGGAGCTGTGGATCAATGGTTTTTTTTTTTTTTTTCCCAGTGTTGTAATTCATTGACTTCTCCAGCAGTGCAAAAGGACCTCATCTTAAGTTCATCTTAAATGGGTAGATAATGAATCAGTTGGAATGACAATGTATTAGGAAGATGATGATATTTTGATATGTGTTCACCCTAATTCACAGATTGTAATTGTAGGGGCCATTAGAAACTAACATAATGTAGAGAGGCCCTGAAGATATCAAGCAAACTGACTTCCAGCAGTCCAGTGGCAGATAGGAGGGAGACAAGGTAGGTTTGGAGCCAAGGTCACAGCTGACCATTTGGTAGCTGTTGAATTTTGAATTTCTTGAGGATTATGTCAGTCTGATACAAACTGTAATACTGAAAGTTTGGGGATGATAAGGATGTTTTAGATGTATAACATCTATCATTTTATAAATCCATATACTTCTTTTTGCTTATAAAAATAATTTTTTAAGATAGCTAAAATTTTAGAAGTAGAAATTAATCCAATTATATTCCCAAATGTCGGGATTAACCAAACAATTTTCATAAATGAAGTTCACAACAAAGTATTATTAGTTTATGGTCAGTCTTATATAGGGAGAGATATTAGGAACAAAAACTTAAAAAAGTTCTGTAGTAGAAAAAAATGCTGCCTTCTAATTATAGTTTTTAGCTCTTACAGGTTCTGCATTGAATAAATCAAATGTTAAACTGTTAAAATCCAAGATGCTTGCATCTTCTGTATGACATTGAGATCACATCTGTAAAAAGATGGACATAAAATTATCTTTCTACCTATCATTTGGTAGTAAATAGGTAACATTTCACAAAACTAAATTTTTACACTTTTTTTAAGACCAATTTTAGTGCCTTCAGTTTTTGTAATGTTAAGGATTTGCATCATGACACACTGTTGTCTTTAGACATTTCTCATTGCACTGGACTTCGGAATAAATATATCAGTGTGCAAGTTCTTCAAAAAAAGACCCTGAGGATTTTATGATGTCTTTATTCTTGGGAAAGAACATATTACATATTTTTGGATACCACATGCTCTTTATTCCTCAGACTAGTCCAGTGTTTTTTGATTTTGTTGAGTCCTAAAACTTGATTGACTCACAAAACTTGATTGACTCACTTACACTCAGTGCAAATACAGGAGTACGGAGTTAGCACCAGAAGGCACAATTTTAGAATTCAGAAGAATGTGAGGTTCTTCTGTGCCTCTCCAATAACTCAGTGGTCAGCACACTGACCTAGAAACTGGGGAGACCTGTTTCATTTCTTGTCTATTTTTGAAGGGATTAGAATTTTCACTTTACATTTCTATTCCCTTCTCTAATTTTTATTTAGAAAGCAGAACAGCAACTAAAGAGAGTGAGTCCTGGATTCAAACCATCTCAACACCATAACCTGTGTCTCATGTTTCCCATAAGGCAGGCAACTCACATGGCCCCAGGCCAGTTGGTGAGAATAGACTTCAGGCTGTCTGTTTGAAATATCTGAATGTGGGCTGTCAATTTTGTGACCTGCACATCACTGACTGTTTTTCTCTCTAATGGGGAAAATTATTTTCACTTAAAACATACATCTAGGAAAGAGCTTGGTTGATCTTTGTAGTTCAGTTTGGGGTATTTGAGGGTTTGATTTTGGGGGTGGGGGGTGTAAGTCATAAAGGAGCATCCCACAGTGAATGAATACCTATTAAAATAATGGAATATGAGGTGATCATTCATACCTTCTCAACACTTTTTCTATTCTGTAGTCCCACATCAATAAGGACTCCAGTCTCATGCTACCATGCCTGAAACTGTCTCAGTGCCTCCTCCAACTGCCCAGAAATGTTTTCTCCCTTACCACTCCTGTTGCTTCTAGGTAGGTCCTGGCAGAGGCCAAGTTCAAGCTAGCACAGTAGGGAAATGACAGAAAGCTGTTGGATAATGCAGAGTAAATTAGCATCTGCTGAATGATTGCTGGTAGGAGACAGGCTGCTGCATGGTGCTGATGGGAGCATGCTGACCACAGGATGAGTCGCCTTACAGAGGAAAGGTAACAACCTTCCTCCACATGAGGCAGAAGCTCCCATTCCTCTGAGAGCTCAGTGTGCAGCAGAAGCTGTTGCAGCCCCACATGGGCAATGACTGCTTCTTGGCTGGATTTTGCCGAGTGCAGAGCAGCACTATTCACTCCACAGTGCCTGCAGGTGTCAGTGGCAGCCAGAAGGCAATATGGTCACAGTGGATCATCTTCCAGCCCTACAAGTAATGCACTGGAGCTGAGAAGCCACCAATGCCTTGCACAAAGGCGAGAAGTAGCTCCTGCAGGCAGTCTGGAGCATGTGCCTTGTATGTTGGTGAATTATGACCAAAGAGCAATGCTTGCATCTCAGTCCCTGCAGGAATGTGGCAGTAATCAGGGACCTTCTCTCCTTCTTGCTTGAGCAGTCATATGTGTCTAGGAGCTTGCCAGGAGCTGCTTGCTGCTGCCTTTCCTTGGAGCAGCATACAGCTGAGGCAGCTGACTTCCTCCCTGCTCACTTGTATGGTGCTTGTCCTGGACCACTCTTCCAGCTGTGAGCTGCTTATTTCCAGCACAGCCGCGAGCTAGAGCAGGGAACACTGTTCGGGAAGGGGAAGATGAATCTGAGTGCCTATCCCAACTTATCACTTTAAGCAACAGAGAACTTGTTTGTTTTCACACTGGTATTTGAATCTAGTCCTGCAAATTTCTTCAGCCAATACTGTGACAAATTCTGTCAAATCCACTGATATTTCAAGTTAAATAAATCTGCATTTTTCTGTCAAGTGACTGTTCAATGAATAAATGTCCAACTTCGGTTACCAGTTACAGGCATTTTATCAACACTGCCTTCTCCCTGGATTTGCGAACAGCACAAGTGCTTTCTTTCTATTGTTTACTTTTGCTAAGGAGGTCCAAAATGAACCATTTGACAGAAAAACAAGCTCTCCATTTTTTCTATGTTTTTCTATGGTCTATGTTTTTGCTCAGATCATATCAATTTTATGTCTTATTTTTTGGCTTGTCCAGTCAACCAAAAATGTAATTTGCACAGTTCTACTTAAAAAAAAAAAAAAAAAAAAGATTGCATTTCACCAAATATGATGCCGAGGCAGAACTGCTCAGAGCAGTCTGAGTGTAAATACTGAGATCACCACCAGCCTGTTCGGATTAATCTCAAAGCACTTTAGGTAGACTCAGAATGGAAACAGCAGTTCTGTTAAGATTTCTCACTACAGTTGAGTTTAATTTCCCATTGTTGCCAAAGTCAACACAAAATCATCTTAAACCTTGTGAGTTGAGAGGCACAATCTGCTTCAATCCCGTTACTAATGAGAACTAATTGTGCTTCTCTTCTTTGTATTTTGCCCCTATAGTTTTTTTCCACAACCTTTGTCTTTTGAGTTGGGCTGTGCTCCAATATCTCTTTCTATTCCATGAGAATATATTTATCTTCTGCTTCTCTATGTAAGTTGTTGGCCCAGCCAGCACAATCAGTTTTATTCCTGCTTTTAGAATTCTTAAATCGACTGAAACTTCTCCTTAAAACAGTAATTGTTGGAATTTAATTTGAAAATAGAGCCTACAAATGCCTCCATCTACCTTTTCTAAGGTGGTAAAGTCTAAATCTAATACATCTTCCTGATGATATTCTTCCAAAGAATTTTAGTCCATAGCCAGCATTCCAGGAGTTGTCTAAATTGACGTTGTGAAGAAGGGAAACCATGGAAAAGCACACAGAAGTGTAATGCCTATAAAATGAGTGATAAAAATTATTTCAGAATGTTGTGTTGACAAAGGTAATATCTTCCCATGTCAGTAGCAATTATCCTTATATTTAAAACCATGTATTTGTGTTTCACAGAAGCAAAGCAGTTAGAAATAATGCATTTAGAATACTTAAGATATTCTCTTTGGATTATTTTGATCAGGATGCTAACATTTAGCAACAGCATTTTCATACCTAAGGGTAGGTTTTTTTTTATTCCATTAACCTTACTGTTGCTGCTTCTCAAGAAATCCCCATATCTTTTCCATTACTTTCCTAGAACACAAAATAATAACATGTAAAACAATCTTACCAGGGAAAAGAGGAAAATGGCCTGAAAATGGGCTAACTTCAAATAATTTTTCAGATGATTGAAAATGAATGTGGGAATAAGAGCATCAGTTACTGTCAGCTGAGTGGACATTGTTTTAATGGATACTAAAGCAGTATGCTGACCATAGAAATCAAATTTATAAAAGGTTGGGGTGAACAGAACCTCATGTTTCAAGAAAAGGGGCCTCTTGAAAGCTTAAAAAAACATTGGAAGTAGAAGTATAATCTGAGAAAATTTGGCAAGGAAGTAAAGCCCAAAACCACAAAAATAATATCTGCATTTTTTAGATCCCTGAAGAGGAGGAGAAAAATGAAGCAGGAGTGCCAATATTTATTTAAAAAAAAAAGTCTGAAAAAGATTTTTAAAATTGATGTGGACTGAGAAATTATAATGGCACACAGTGCTCAGCTCATCCCGCAGAACATAGTATCACAAGAACTATTTGGAGGAAAGCTTTTAAAGCTTACAAATAAAGAAATATTTTACACAGACACATGCCATAAGTAGGGGGGTAGAGAGCTTAATATAAAGAGAAATTGAGAAAGTATTACTAGACTGAAGTATGCTAAGAACAAATGGAAGTATGGTACATTGGTGAGATTGCAGAAGTGTTTACTCTTATGTGATTGTGGGAATTGAGGTAGAGAGGATGATCTTGCAGTGGCTAAAAAGGAAAAATTAAAAAAATATATATTAAAAAGTCACTGAAACATTAGGATATTAAATACATTAAATTAATTTCCCATCTATTTACATTCTCAATTTCCCATTTCAGGAAAGCAAAATGCAAACTGCTTCGTCATTTGAACTTACCTGTTTTTCAAATTGTTTTTTTAACCTGTCAAAATCTGCATTCAGAATTTCACATTTTCCTTGAAGAAAACATGTTAGCAAACACTTGAAAGAGGGCAATCCAAATGCCTAACAGTAGAGAAGAGAGTGATTTTCAGTAATTGTTTTCTTTTTGTTTGTAACTTCTAAAAACACATGATGCTAAACTGCTTTATGAATACCTCATGTGTAACTGAGTCAGGTGCATAAGCATGTTTGTAGGTGCCTTGAGACAGCTCTCTGATGAAATGTCTATTCACTGTGGTTTGTTTTGTGAATTACTCCAAGTTTTACTGACACGTATCTACTTTTTAAGTGTTGGGGTTGTAAAATGGGAAGCATCCAGTAAGACAGTGATCTAGGGAATGTTCCAGATAAGTTCCATTAACTTTATGATTATCAGGCTGTTATGAGATGGTTAATATGAAATTAACTAATGCTTTATGCCTGAAGAATAGCATTGCTTGCTATTTCAAATGTAACTGTGAAGGACAGTAGTTTTTCCCACAATGATAGTTTCTTTTCTCTTACTTTCCATTGCATCTTTTTTCTTCTTTCCTGCCTATCCATATACAAATTTGTATTTTATTTTTTTTATTAAATACTATAGACCTGGTAGCTCACTTTATACAGAAAGCAGGAAATATGGTTTCCATCAGATGATAGGGAGGAAAAAGATCTAAGCAGAAATCTTTTGGATATTTCATGGCCATGACAACTATATTTTATTGTTTTGGGGGTAGGGTAGGGTAGTGTCAGACTAACAAAAAATATGTATTTTCTTAGTTTACAACAGAATTTCATTGTAAAAAAATTCTCAACCTTAGCAAAAATTAAATATTCATTTGATGAGGCACATTACAGAGAACTGCTCTTCCCTCCTTGGCAACTGAATTCACAGAAAAGTCTGTCATGAGAAACTATATCCAAGCTTATGAACTGGGAGTGTAGAACACCAAGGGGTAGGAGGGGAGAAGGCAGTGAGAAAGACCTGGAAGACAATATTATAGTAAAACAAGTATACGGGCTTCTTGCTAACACAGTAAGATGTCCATCTGGTATAGTTTTAGTATATATACATAATGAAAAAGACAGTGAACTCTATTTCCCTTCCTCTTCAAATTTGGTGGTAACATAGTATGAAAGACAAGTTTTCATTTTCCCAGAAATCAAGAGAAGACAAAAATTTGCTTGCCTTTATACTTTCGTACAGAACTGTAAGGATAGGGTAACTATGAAAGTTCATCATGGCTTTTTTTTTTTTCTGAAGTTTTTTCAATAATTTGTTTTTCCTTCATGCTGGAAAACCAAGGCAGAGAAATTAGATACACTCCTTTCATCCTTCTTCCAAACAATCTCACCAATTTGCTCTTCAGTCTCCATCCCTATTTCCTTTTCCTCAGTCCTTTTTTCAAGAGAAAAATAGGATGCTTTGCTTTTGTTCTTTTTAATAACATAGGTGTGGGGAATACTGTGTAATTGAAATGAACTGAGATTTCTTTTTCCTGTCTTTAGTTCAAGGTTGGGACACATAAGATAGATAGAATCTTAGATGGAATCTCCTGCAGGTAACCTCTCTTCCAAAAGTTGTTGATGATGAATAAAGAATGAAATACTAACAAAAACCCTGTTCAAACTATAAAATCCAGTATGTATGGGGATGACAAGAGCTTATTTTGAATTGGAAGAAACCCAACTTTTCAAGCTTAGTTAACAAACATACAAACAAACAAATAAAAAAACAAGGTACAGCATGTAGTCAGTGCCTAAATGAATTAGTTGTAGCTATAACTGCCAGTGTTGAGGAAGACATGCTGAGCTGGGTGAAAATTACAGCACTGGATACCTAACTTCAAATATTTATATACAGGAAAAGAGAGAGAACTGAATAAATTATTAGGGTTATTGGACTTTTCAGGGGGCAGACTGTGAATATACAATACACTGCTTTTAAGCATATGTCCACAGACCTTTGGATCAAATAAAAAGATGAAGGGTTGCATTGGGTTGGGCTACCAGGAGACAACAGCATCCCTCTCAGCGTCGCTTGCTCTGTGAAGGCAAATCTGTCCAAATGCAGAGATGGTATTTGTTGAAATTTAAAGATTAAAGTTGAAGAAGTAGGAGGGGTAAACTTACAAGGAGGAAAAAGAATAAATTCTTAGCAGTTTTTTGCATCTCCAGAGGAAAAAGAAAATGAAATAAGTACCACATAGTAAAGACAATAACTAGTGTTGCCAGGTAACAGAGCCGTCTATCAGATAGATCTGATTTTGATATCTAAACTAAGGGCATGCCAGAGCTCTTTTCTTTAACACTAAAATAGCAGTGTCTAGGTTAAAGACAGTAGGAGCTACGCTTAAGCACTGAATAAAACTGTCTTCACCAAATGAAAAAGTATCTTCATTACCAAAATCACAGCATTCTTGGAACACCTTCTGGCCATTGATAAAGGGGAAAAAATGCATTTACTTTCATGAAATGGCCATTTTATTCGGAAAGTTAAAAATAATGATTTTAAGGATCATTCTTAGACTTTGAAGAAAATAATCTATAGGAACTTTGGAATTTTCAGTAAATGCTGCAAAAAAATTAACTAGTTCTATTATACATAAGTACAAGACAACTATGTCCCTTACTGGTTTTGTTGTATGACGTTACTAGTACAGAAGGTCAAGAATAATGAAGGAAACCAGGGAATAAATGCATTGAAAATAAAATAAAATAAAATATTTTAAAAATTACATGTTAATGAATATAGGCATTTTACACTAGATATATGTAGACACTAGTATACTAGATATAAACAAAGGTCGGCAAATGTTACAAGTATCAATTGACACTTTCATTGAGGAATTGGGTTATAATTAAAATACTTTGAACCAGAAACCTGGTTCCAAAGATAAATGATCAATTCCCATTGAAAACAGCAGGTTGAATTTACGTACGTAGGCATTAATGAATCACCCAACAGGGCTATGGAGAAAGAAAGAAGGAAAGAAAGAAAGAAGGAAAGAAAGAAAGAGGGAAAGAAAGAAAGAGGGAAAGAAAGAAAGAGGGAAAGAAAAAGAAAGAAAGAAAGAAAGAAAGAAAGAAAGAAAGAAAGAAAGAAAGAAAGAAAGAAAGAAAGAAAGAAAGAAAGAAAGAAAGAAAGGAAGAAAGGAAGAAAGAAAGGAAGAAAGAAAGGAAGAAAGAAAGGAAGGAAGGAAGGAAGAAAGAAAGGAAGGAAGGAAGGAAGGAAGGAAGGAAGGAAGGAAGGAAGGAAGGAAGGAAGGAAGAGAAAAATATTGAGCAATAAGCAGCAATTCTTTACAAAAGGCTGGGGAAATGAACATCCTTACTATAGAGTTAGCAACTTAGAATACATAGGACTTGTAAAGGCTGCTTTCCTTGATTTCTTTATAGTGCCTGATTTTGTGATTATTTCAATTCCAAAAACAGTAATCAAAAGCAAAGGGTCAGAATTGAAGTGCTGTGACTGGTGCTATGAGATACCCAAAATGGTATAAAACTGCAAAAATAAGGCTCAATATGAAAGTGTTTTCCTGTGGGAATAATCTATCAGGGGATACTAGCAGAATGGAAACTGGTATTTCTCATGTTCTGGTTAATGTAATGCTTCAAAATTCCAGCTGTTCGTTAACAATTAATTCATTATCAATAATTGAATAATAGCTGAAGTAGGCTTATGATTAAAAATGTCCTGACTCTTAACTGA
>VXAA01001015.1:29187-117876 GCA_013399115.1 Anseranas semipalmata | reverse complement strand
AAAAAAAAAAAAAAAAAAGTGACCTTGATTACATCAGAAATTAAATTAAAATAATGGAGCCTTCATATTTGGGCCAAGTAGGAAAACACTTCACTTCATTAATGGTTCTGTTCCTCTTCAATAGGGTTTTCCATCTGCACATATCAAGCTGCTTTACTAATCTAATGTAATTAAGTGTCATCGATAGATGTTCCATATTACAGAACCCCAAGGTTTAGGGATTTCTCGTCCCACTTGTAGGGTCACAGCTTCATCTTAACTGCAGTGCATCCTAGCAAATTTTTATTCTTAGTCTATTGTCTGGCCAGTGGACTCATTACTATCTTTAAAACACACTCATATTTCTGAGTAAATGAGAAGCTTTTACAAGGAGAAATAAGCTTTAAACCAAATAAGTGCATTTTATATTAGAAATGAAAAATGTGCTGTATTCCAATGTAGATATGGTTGGTTGTTTTTTATTTTATTAAAAGCTTATTTGGGACCTATCTAGAATTCTGTGCTTAATCATAAAGTTTCAGACATTAATACATGCTAGAACAAAAAGTCTTCATGACTGTTTTTAGGAGACAAACTCATAAAACTATCAAAACAAAGAGCACTGCCTTCAAAAATAAGCAACATCAAAATATTGGATGGAGCGCATGGTAATTTTGGCTTCAGATAGATAGGTAACATAATTGCAATGCCTTTTGGTGAACAAAGTGGATATTTCCATGTCTTTCTCAATAATGAAATACACAGTATAAACTGTATGTAAGAAATGTAAAATAGCCAGGCCCTCATTTGTAGGATATGAGAAAGCAAAATGCTAAAAACATGTTCTAAATAATCCTGAAAGAAAGAAAAAAAAAAAAGTACAATTCCCTTTAAAAGATTCAAATTCAGAAGAGGGAAATTGTCTTGGTTCTTATAGTAACAGGAAAGAATGCTGCAGACAGTGTCAATAATTCTGACTGTCATCTATCGATATGTAATAATGGAAGGTTTAATGCATCATGTGAAAATAGTGTTAGATGAATGTTTGGGAAGATGACAAAATGGATAGTATATCTTGGACAGGAAAACAAAACAACAGAATTACTGAAATAATTGAGAAGATTTGATATCAACATGATAATCTGATATTTGTAGGACTAATAGACAGTTAAGAAGAGTGTAATTGAGGGCAGTAATTGAATTATAGCCTCCTTCCTTTCCTCTGATTTCCTATCCTTTCTACCGCTTTAAGCTCATTTGGAGTGCTGTCTTAAGTCATTCATTTCATAGGGGGGTAAATGTACCTCTATGAAGCTAGATTGCTTTATACTTGTGTAGAAGAGGAAGAACCAAAAGGTAATCAGTGTGTGGTCAGCAAAGAACGTGCTGATAGTGTTGATTTATAATAACTAAGCTGGTTCATATCAAGACATTGTGAATGTATTATTGTGAATGGTGTAAAATGTTAATACACAGGATATAGTCAGTATTAGATCTTTTTCCTTAGAAAAAAGTAGGATAGTTAGAAACATTTTTAAGTAAAAAGTGAATTCCTGAAGCATGTCAAGGAACTAATTCTTTGGCAAATCCACTGGCTGCTGTAGGTCTAGTTACAGTTATCACAGAATCACAGAATCACAGAATTGTTCAGGTTGGAAGAGACCTCCAAGATCACCTAGTCCAACCTCTGACCTAACTCTAACAAGGCCCACACTAAACCATATCTCTAAGCTCAACATCTAAACGTCTTTTAAAGACCTCCAGGGATGGTGACTCAACCACTTCCCTGGGCAGCCCATTCCAATGCCTAACTACCCTTTTGGTAAAGAAGTTTATGTACATTTCAAACTCCTCTGTGAGACTGTTCTCATCTTTTAGTCTTTTTAAATGTGTTTTTCTCCCTATTTCCTCTCAGTGTCTTAAGAGAGAGTGTACTAACAAAAATTGTGTATCATCAGCAGAATACATCTGAAGAAGGATGATGCTGGAATCTTCATACTTGTACTTAATTGTCTGAATTTCACATACATGGTAGCAGCTGTATCCTACATCTGATCTCAGTGAGAGACGGAAGGAAATTTTGGTTTATTTACCTTATCAAAGAGAAAGCTAAGCAGTAACTGGATCACAGTCTGTAATTACCTACATAAGGAATAGATATCTGATACTAGAGGACTCTTCAATCTCACAGACAAAGGTGTCACGAGGTCCAGTGTCTAGAAGCCTAAGTCAACAAAGTTCAAAGTGAAAATGGGGTGCAGAGTTTTACATGAAGGTTAATTTATATTGCAAGAATTTAGCATATGATGTAGTAATGCCACAGCTGGCCAATGACTGCATGGAAAGAGCATATTAGTCTCTTATGTGTATCTCAGGACCACCAAAGAAATCAAGCTCCTTCCTTTCAAGGCTGTCTTTAGTTAGTCTGGAGACCTGAGATGAATGAAAGAGTACCACCAACCACAGTGTTGCTCCAAGTCTCGTCTCTATCTTCTTCCTATGTAGACAGTACAGGCAGCTCACCGTGCTCCTCTCTCTAGCTTCCATCAAGGACAGAACTAACATTTGAACACTTTTCAGTGTGCCAAAGCACGTTTTGGTTTGTTGCCATTGTCACCATCATCTCTGAAATAGACTCATCATGGTTATAAGAAAAAAGCTATGGAAGATAAAGTTTTAACAAATATGCATGGAGCTCTTCTAATACAATGTGTACAAACTTAAGTTAGCTTTTTCATTGATGAAAATGTTACTAACTTGAAGCTACATCAGTGAAAAACTGAAGGAATACAAATTCTGTTGCCTCAAGCATGAACGATAGTTGACAGCAGCAACATATGGTCTCCCCAATATTTCCCTATTCAGAAGCTGGGGGAGGTCATGGTTACAGAAAGCAAGGGCCTCAACTGAGTGAGCAGAGCACTGAAGGCTGGTATACCACCAGTTTCTATGCACATAATGGAGAACAGAGAAATTAAATCCAGTCAAACCTTCTTGTTGCCTTTCCCTTTAGTGAAGGTGTTCATTGTATGTCTTTATTTCACCAGGAATTTGACTCCCTTATCTGCAACCACAGTCTACAGAAGCTGGGAAATGCAATTGGGTGCAGTGAGGGGGTGGTCCCCATGCCAAACTGACTACTCACTGGAAGAAAGGTATCAGGGTCTCAGGTATGGGCAGAGCCTGCCTGAGCAGAAGTGGAGGGCTAAAGGCAGCCTTCCAGATGATAAAAAGGATTAGGGAAGTGTTGTTTCACACCACGTGATGCTGCTGGAATGATGATTCACAGATGAGATTACTTAATAAAGATGGTACCTAATTAAGTTGTGTCATTTTTTGTCTGTTTTCCTGAACATCCAGAACAGTGAAGGAGGAATGAAAAAGTTTTTTAAGATATTAATACCAAATCCTAGACCACTACCTTCAATTGAGAAACTGACAAACTGGAAAAGCAATGCTAATATTTAACTATTTTGTTTTAAAATATTTTCACATTTAATTAAAAATGCAAAAATACAAAATTGTTAAATTTTCTTCATGGTTTGGGATATTAAATATACTTAGCTTTAGAAAAGCTACTGTGTTGACATATTGTTCTAGCTATTTTCTGTATTTATTAATGGAATGTAAAAAGTTCTAATTTACGAGTCTGAAATGGATGTCAGTAGCAGGTTATATTATTTTGGTTGTACTTTGCACAAGCTCGCCTCAGAGGTCTGTTACCCAATACATAACTGACAACTCTTATCATATACACTGTTGGAAGAAAATACAGCTAAGTGTAATTACAACTGTGTCCATTATCCTGTGCTTGCTTGTAGTTTGGTGTTTTTTGAGGAAAATAAGTTGATGTGACTCATGAGGAATACATCTTAGGAGTACCAGGTTATTGTTCTTACTGATATTTTTCTAACAGCTATACCTCATTGCATTTTTAAGACCTTTTAAGTTCATATTTTAACTTGTGGTTTGTAAGTATTAAAGAAATACAATTAACTTACCTGTACTTCACTGATGGGTAAAACTTCACTATGTTTTCGTGGATATCGTCATGAAAAACTTCTGCCAATAACTGTCACCTTTACTTTCTTTAAAGGTCCTTGCCTATACAGAAGGCCTTCATGGAAAATGGATGTTCAGCGAGATTCGGGCTGTTTTTTCAAGACGTTATCTTCTCCAGAATACAGCTTTGGAAGTGTTTATGGCAAACAGAAGTAGGTCTTTCTTTATTTTGTTGAATAAAAAATAATCCAGTTGTTATTTTGCATGGTATTGATTAATCTCACAATTTAAACTCTGTACTTCCTTTCATAAAGAGCTTATGCTTCTGTTCAGTGGTTCATTTCGTATTAAAATCAATCATATAAATCAATTTCACTGCTCTCTGCGCAGCATTGAGATTTCTTTATAAAGGTAGATCATTACAGTTGGTAAATTCTTCAGATGTTTGATAGGAAATTTGTTTTTCCTATCTCAACCCTTTCCTCCATTTTTTGTAAATATTTTAGTGGAATGTCTACTAGCACAAAACTTTTTCCAAAAAATAAGTGTGGGAGTGAATGGTTAAATAATGTTTATATTTTAACTGCTTATTTAATTAAGAATTAAATTTTTAACAGTTGTTTTCTGATATTCAATTTTAAATTTCTGCTATGATTAATAGCATAAATATCCACAAAGAATGTTGCTTACATAATTAATAAATACATATATTTCAAATGATGTGAGTTCCTTACTCACAACCCAGACTACTGTGAAGGGTATTTACAGTACCACGTTCAGACTCATCTTAGGCACAACTCAGAGGCCCCAAGTCAGGAACATAAGGTCTCTTAAATTGTCAATGGGAGAAATAGGTGTCAGCTGGGCTGCTTACAGGAGATGGATAAAGTTCAAAGTGGATAGTTTCCCATGTATGAGAGGCATATACTATACCTGCCTGGTATGTTTACCTGGATGTGTAGTCCATGAGCTCAGGAACTGACACTACCTCTATTTTGTGGATTTGTTCCCAGGTGGGGTTTCCTGGTGTCAGTGAGTTTTTCTTATAATTGAGGCTTTCTTAACCATACTTGCCCATGTGGAAGTTACGCTGTTATGTAGGTTCATTACAAGGTCATTCTGTGAATCTGTAATAAGTGTTCTTTTTCCTTCATTTCACTGCTTGTTTTAATGAAACTTTGTATTTCTTGCCCACTGGAGATCTCACTTTCCCAGCTCTTGGTTCACAGTTGGTGATAAGTAGCATTAATTCTATTTTTTCCTGGAAGTGGGATCTCCAAGATATGTCCAGCAGAATTTGCACATGTATTGGCTTCATCACTGAAGTTTAGTACAGCTAGTATATTACAAAGTTTTCTAACAGATGCCATTGAGTAAAAGAAAAAAAAAATCCAAGTGACAATGTGCTGCCAATGTTCTAGAAAGGAAAATTCCTTTTCTAATTACAAACTGAATTAAAATAAAAAGGACCAGATCAATAAATGGATCCACTCGTTTTTTTGTATCAAAATATGCTACTCTGAATCAGAGTTGAGTGGTTGGTGAGGTGTGTCGGTAGTCTTTTGCACTGAAGAACTCTGATGTAAGTTTTAATTTCAACTGGACAGGGAATTAAACAATTTCTGGTCCTATGTGTTTTAATGCACCGGTTAGAAGACCAAAAACTATGCAATTGAACAGCTTCCCAGCCTGATAAGAAATCATATGGGTTAATGGTAAGCTATAGTTCCTCTGAAGTCTACCTCACTCATGTCTTCTGCAAAATGGGGAGAGTTAGTGCCAAAATGTTAACCAGCTAATGCTACATAGGCATAACATATGCCAGGAGTATCTGTTCTAACTTGGATGCCCAGGAGGATAAAAGCACAACTGACTTCTCTTCCCAAGTAAAATCCAAAAAGTGTTTTAATACATGCTGGTGGAGATAAGGAGTTCTGCGGATGGTTTACTACTCTGTATTTTCTCTTTTTCATTTAGCTTCTGTTATGTTTAATTTTCCTGACCAAGCAACAGTGAAAAAAGTTGTGTACAGCTTACCACGTGTTGGAGTAGGAACCAGCTATGGTTTGCCACAAGCCAGGTAATTTGATTAAAATAGCTTGTCTATTCTGTGTTTATTATTTTATATAAATTATATTTTTATATGTGTCATTACTAAAACATTATTCCTGTCATGAAACTCTCAATTTTCTATTTTGTTAGGGTAGTTTGAGAAACAATATCCTTTACTTAATGTATGGCCTGTTATTGTAAAATAGAAGTAAAAGTATTCTAAATCAGATTTTGCAATCTTTACAGGAAATAAGCACCTTTCAGTGAAGGACCAGAATAAAACTTACATCTTATCTCTTCAAAGTCTAGTTTTCAGTCAGGTTTTATAAGTATATGCACAAATGATCATCCTTGCTGTAACTGTAATGCAGGATAATAAAGTAAACTTGACTAGGTTTTGTATTTACCAAATAAAAATTATTTTTGTATATGTACCTTCTCACTGGCCATTTATATGAATGTATGAATGTTTTAATTCATTTCTCATCAGTATAGTGGATATTTTGCACTTTCCAATTTCTTTCCATTCGTTAGTATGATGAGTTATTCTCCTCTGCTTCCAAAATTAAGGAGGATCTATATTTTGGAAAAGACCAACTGAGGTTCAGTTTTAGAGATTTTCACATACTATGGACAACTACAGTCCTTATTTGTTATCTCATCAATATCAAATCAACATATGGTCAAAGATAAGGCTGGTAATTGTCAGATCACATGCTATAAAGATACTCATATTTCAGCAATGAATAAAATGTTATTTATGTATACTTCACTGTACTGGGGTGAAATTTCCTGCCACCAAATTTTTTTATTTAGAAGTGTCTGTTCAGACCTGAAATTGTTTTTGAGGGTGCATCAACAGAAGTTTGGTGACATTTTTTTTTTTTTATTCAGATTGAATTTCTATTTAAAATCAAAGAAAAATAAATATAAGGGAGAGAACAGACAGGAAATTCACAAAATGTGGTGCCTTGGGTTCAGATCTCCGTTTGGCTTGACTTGGACAGAAGCCAATGACTTAATCATCAGTGTGTTGTCTGGGATGTGTCTTTCTCTTTCTTTAAGTCATTTTCTACAAACTAAAAATTCACATTTCGTGTTTTATCCCAGTGCAGAATGGCAGAATGTGGAAATACTTTGTAATGTCAAAGCATTTGTAGGATTGGAGAACTATTTCTTTCCCAGCTGAACATCATTCCTTGTCATGAGCTCTAGAGTCTCATGATGCCTAAGGCTTGATCTCCTGAGTGTGCTGAAATCCTTAGGCAAACTGCCAAGTTTCTCAAGTTTTCACTGAGATCAAGGGGAAGTTGAGGCATCTCTTTGGAAGGTGCATCTTGTTAATATTTGCATTGCTCTTCCAAAAACTCAAATTACAGGAATTGCTTTCTCTAAATGGAAAGTAATAGTATTCTTTTCTGAAATAAAATAAAAAACAATGGCCACATGTTCTAGAACAAACAAAATGCAAATTTCTCAATCAGAATTTCATATCTATAGTGACATTTTTTTACTTTTGAAATTCATATCCTTTGTGCATTATTCACTGAATAATTGTCTGAAAAAGTCTGTTGATATATAATTATTGAGAAAAGTTTCAGCTTCAATATTATACGCAATTATTTCCATATTTTTTGATTAAAGTTCAATTTAAATCAAAAATGGGCTTGTTAGCCTTCAGAATAAATCTGGCATATGGTAGTGAAGTTGTTTTACTTTCTTGTTTTTGTGTAACTGTTCCATGATTTATGTACCATAAAGACCCTTTAATCATGGTTTTTCTTTTATTTCTGTCTACATACCCTTATTGTCTTCAGTAGGAGTGCAGTGTAGTAACTGAGGGAAAATATGGCTCAATAACTTCTCTGTAGTTAATATTTTGTTGATGTTAGGATATAGTTTCCCTTCCCATGAATATGTTGGCTCCAGAATGCTAGCCGGAATTTTTAAAATTATGTTTATTTGTATCACAAACATAAACAGAAATGATGCTTAGTAGCCAGCATCTACTCAGAGAGCTGTTACACTGAGTAAAATGTTATTGTATGTTATGCCAAATTTTTCAGATTAAAATGCACTTAAAAATATTTTAATAAAAGCAGATCTTTCTAGCTTTTTTTTTGTTAAATTCTTTAGTTTTATTTTGATTATTTTTTTATCCAAAGTTAATTACATTATCATAAAGAATTGCAATTCAAGATGGAAACATTCTGAAGGAGTTAATGAGTTTTAATGAAGTAAGTATGTGGACTTTAAGTGCATTTCTATTGTTATGGAGAAATCTTGAGATTAACAAAGACGGAAGGAAAAAGCAGTATTTATGATTTTGCAATAGTACAGAGGAATAGAAGCAGGCAAACTGATATCTCTTCCCAAGACTGTTAGAGAGCAGCTGTTTTCCGTAAGTCTCCAGTTTGCCTCTTTGCTAGCATTCCCTACTTATGCCTGTCTAATGCTTTTATTCAAGAAAGCATTCAAGCCTATGCTTAAAGTTATAAAGTGATTACATCCTTAAAATCAGTCACATGCTGAAGTGTTTGGTCTCATTTGGTAATCAAATTTATGTATCTTTGATAAATGCAATTTTATTGTTCCTAAACATGTTGCATTGATCGTAGTTTCCTTATGACCTTGTCATACAACTCAGGTGTAATTTGCTGATGCATTTTTATTGAAGGTAATGTCACAGCCTAGAAAACAATTGTGAGCTGCTTGTGGTTTTGGAAGCAGACAGAGATCAAAGAATTGGTAAAAGATACAGTTACAGTATCATACTTCACCATTAAACAAGTGCTAGCACCTTACTCTGAATTCCTATGGGCCATTAACATGTTCGACTAAACAATATTGATTTAATAACAATACAGTTATTAAAACTAAGAAATACAAATGATGAAGTTTCTTGCTGAAGGAAAACATGTAATTTGGCTCATATGGTAACTGTTCAGCATCCCCTCAGCACTGTCACTTATTCCACATCAGTAGCCTGGTGATTTCCAAATCTCAGTATACCTGGTTGCATACATTGGGTTTGGGGAAGGTACAGAGGTGGGAAAAGATTTGATCTCACTAAAGCATAAAACCCATTTTAGAGCTTTGATTGAAAGCAAATATTGATGAGTCTCTTGCCAGAAGCCAGTGATTTCCCTAAGCCTTTTATTTTTTCTGCACAGGAGCAACATAACACAAAACATCATTCAGGTGCTACATTTTTGATGAGATACTTAAAGATTCTTTGTGTGAAGTTGGACTGTAGCTAAGCTAAAAGTGTTTGTGAAAGGGGGTGGGTCATGCTCCACATATGAGGTAAAGAACATCCCTTCCCTCAAAACATCACGACGTGTTTAGTAAACATACTTAAAGCATATAAAACTTGGAAAATTGGATTATCCCTTTGTACGTCAGAGGGTCTTCTGTAGTTTCCATTTTGAGTAGGTATTTCACAGTTCTCCAGAAGTAAAGGAAGTACACTCATTTGTGCATCTTCGTATTTCTGATGGCACATTGAAACAGGGAAATGGTTTGATCAAAGTTGGGTGGATTTAGCAAAACACAAAACAGTGGGTCTTCCTGTGTTAACTGAAACAAGCAGGTTGTGGAACCAATTTATTGTGCATAATTTTTTCCAGTCTCTGTTGAAATAGCTTCAAATCTTTCAAACACCTTGGGTAAAAAATAAATAAGGAGCTTTTTTAGTATATTTTGATTTTATGTAGAATTCAATTAAATCAGGCTTTCAAATGCAAAGTCCAGCACTTGACAGTTCATAGATTTTTGAGACTCTATGGGAGATTGTGGGTGAAGTCTAAAAGCACCTACTAAGTTGTACTGATGCATACATTATGTTTTGTCATGAGAGAAACAGAAAGTCTATGACAGAAATACTTTGTAAATTTAATTATCTCTTTAGTATTTTTATTTTCTGTATTTATTAATATGTGTGCAGCATTAGTCATAGTTTACTGGGAACAATACAACTTTGAGACTTCCACTGTAAAACTAATTCTTATTCTATAAAATGCAATAAAAAGTATGGTTGCATTCAGATAATTCTTAAGATAAATTGTTCAGAAGAAGCATAATAGAGCCATGATAAAAAATATTTGTAGAGTCTCCTGTATACTAGTAAAGTTTATATTTCCCTGGCATCTTAGAGTTTACTGTAAAATAATGATAGCTGGCAAGACGTTATGCACTGCAGGTTTGGGTAAATATAGAGATTAAAAAAAAAAAAAAAGTAGGAGAAAGCTTACCTACACTCACATGGTCATTTTTGTATGCCCAGTTTGTAAGCCTAA
Source organism: Anseranas semipalmata (assembly GCA_013399115.1). Lineage (NCBI taxonomy): Eukaryota > Metazoa > Chordata > Aves > Anseriformes > Anseranatidae > Anseranas > Anseranas semipalmata. The sequence goes on along the minus strand of VXAA01001015.1, from coordinate 107,545 downwards.
GCATGGCAGACAATGACAACCAGACATTGACAATTTAGACATATAATTGTGATAACTAGTCATTCCAATCACTTTTATCTGGAAGTAGGGTGTAGTGCATGTATAGACATATGTACATATATCTTTATAAGTAGGTGGTCCACATTTTTGTAATCACTGCCTGATTTGACACCTTGTATATGACTTTATTTTAAGAAAATACTCAGCATTCAGAGTCTTGAAATAGTACACTTAGTATGCCTAGTGGGCATCTGAAAGCTGAAACATCATATGTTGTTACAGTTACTCTTGGCAAGCTATATACATACTATATATATATATATTAAATTCATGAATAGGATAAACTTTAGGGATCTTCTTTTTTTTTTTTTTCTTTTAACAGGTATAAACATTTTCTCTATTTTGATCCATCTATAAGATGTATGTTTCTGTAAAAAAGTATCTGAGGAGATAAATGTTTCCTCCTTCCAAATATTTTCCTTAATCTCTTTTCAAAAAATACTATTTTCTTTAGAAATGAGTTGTGAGCAATGAAGCTATTTCTGCTTGTTGCAGATTTCTTTCTTTAATGTATTAGTGACTGAATCCAGTCCCCTATGTTTTGCTAACAAGGGACAGTATATACTATGGGTATTTTGGTACACAGTATTTGGTTATTGCACTGTTGTCAAATTGGATATAGAAGAGCTGGTTTTCTGCTTTCCTATTCTTTGGCACAGTAGTTTGGTTCTTTCTCCCTTGTACAATCATGTAATTTTTAGAAAATGAGCGGACATTAAATATCTTAGAAACCTGTATTCCCTTTCCAAATGTTAATGAAATGCAATTCAGAAGTTATTATGGAGAGACAGGCAGATGGACATGTGAGCAGATAACTGAATAAACCTGGTTTCTTTCAGAAATCAGGCTATTAGTAGAAATCTTGTAGATTACTGGGATAAAGGAGCGGATCACGGGTAGCTGACCATGGAGAAGGTACACAAATTGTGGAGTAAATATCTTTAACCCACATGCTGGAAATATATGGCACTTTAATATCTATCACTCACCTTAATGAACTTATCTCAGCATGTCCTTTTGAAACAGGGAAATGGTACTCCTCTTTTATTCCTGCTGGACAACCCAGGCACCAGGAGGTCTGCAGTTCCTTTTACTTCCAGTCTTTTAACCAGATTCAGAATGAAATAAAACACAAAATATATTCTTCTGATTTTTTACAATGTTGTAGTACTGGTAAAATAAAATAGAGATCTTAATTTTAGTCATTTCTCCTATAAGGGTAATAGTGTCTTCTTGACTTTATTAAATGAGATAAAAAAACCTCTGAGAGTATCTGAAATTAATCACACTAATAATGTTGCCCTACGTCTTAACATTTAATGAGGCTCTTAAAATAATCATTCTTTAAATGTATTTCCTAGGAGAATCTCTCTGGCCACTCCCCGACAGCTTTATAAATCGTCCAACATGACTCAGCGCTGGCAGAGGCGAGAGATATCTAACTTTGAATATTTGATGTTCCTCAATACTATAGCAGGTAAGGCTTCTGACTCTAATCCTTCATAATATGTTTATGTTTGTCAAAGTCTTAAGCACCGTGACTTGATAGAATACATTTATCCCTCTGGAATTCAGCTGCAGCTTTATGATAGATTCTGAAACACACACATTACATTTTATCAGAAAATGCACAACCTATCACTGAGACTTTAGATTCATGTATTGTTGTGGAGGCTGTTCCTTGCTCTCCTTCTGCCATTTCCTCTGCTGACAGCTTTGTCTGAAGCTTTATTAGAGTCAACAAACCATTGCCAGAGAGTGTCTGGAAATAATAATGGGAAAATGTAATTTCGCTACTTCATCATTCTCAGCAACAGCAACTAGACAGCAGAATAACAACAGTATTCTGCCTCGTACAGATGTCACCTGGATAGCAGTATGATTAGATTACAGCATCTTTTCTCATTTACTTCTTTGAACTGAAATATAATATCAGATTAGGTATTTAAAATGAAAAATAACTGCCACAGACATCCACTCATTATTGGCAAAAGAAGATTTTTTTCTGGCAATTGTCATTAATTAAACATTCACAATGGATTTTCCTTTTCACCTTTCCCTTTTCTAAGTATTAACTTCTGCAGTAATTTTAAATGTAAAAAGCAGCAGTTTTCTACACCATATACTAAGATTTCTAGGAGATTGTCTACTATTACGATTCCTGTTAGCACACATACTGCTTATGAACCTGCCTGCGGAGAGGCTTCCTCAGACATTTCACTCCAGTGAGCTTTAATTTGAAACCCAAATTAAATTCCACCAGACACCACTTTGTACTCCAGTGTTACAACTCATCTTTACTTGTACCTGACTTTCCTGTCTGAGGTTATCTTCAGGCCAGACATAAGACAAATGTAAGTGCAAAACCCAAAAGTAGCACCCAAATGCCCATTACTCGGACCAGTATGAGTCACTCCCAGTAGGGCAGTGGCAGAATTCAGTAGTTGTCAAACCCACTTTCTTTGAACCTTTAGGCTTTTGCCTCTGTGCTTATCTGGTAGTCATCTTCCGTGCATCCAGTCTCACAGATGTTAATAAATGTGTCATCAAATTATCCCAGTGTGATACAGAAGTGCTACCACTGAACAGCTAGAAATCTGAGGGCATGTCTACCTTGGGCAGTGGAGCACAAAGCAGAGTCTGGTCCCTGAAGCTACCAGAGACCTGGGCTGGAAAGTCCATATGGTGCAGTAGCATTCAGGCACACCAGCTTGGCTTCTGAGCATTATAGCCACAGTCACGCAGATCTCTGCCTAAGGAAGGAGTCCTGCTGAGCGTTTATTACCTCTGGCACAGAGCCACAAGAATGCTGCTATCCTGCTTCTGGACACTGGCCTGCAGCCAGCTGTTCCACATCTCTCACGCATCCGCTGCCCTTCTGGTTTTGAGGAAATGCAGGCAGAGCCTCACAGGCTGCCTGTCCACCTTGCCCAAACTTGAAGGGTGTACTGGAGAGCTGGGAAGTTAGTCTAGGTCCTCTCGGCCCTTGTCCAATACATCATCAACAAAACCGTCCTTCACTTGTAATTTCCTTTTTATGTATTCATTTCTTCTGTAAGCAGTATATCTAAACTCTTTAATGAAAGGAGACAAGAGCTGAGCCAATTTTTGATAAATTACTTTTCATTTTTAATCAGTTTAAGAACTCCAAGGTCATTTATTTTTAGGTACATCATCAATGCATCCAAAACTGGAAGACATCCTTGTATCTGAATTCAGTTAGGAATCGCAGTGATATTTACACCAATGTGTCCATCAATAAACAAGCTTCAGCCTGAAGGGATCCCATCAGATTATGTTAGAAGTCTCAAGAAAAATACTTTTTTTTTTTGGCCTGTTGTTTGATTTAGTGCTGCTAGGCAGGCTTTATAGCCAAACACCTGGATGGTAGCTTACGGCAAGTTTCTCTTAATGTCAGCTAGTGTTCATCTAGATGTACATGCTTTACAAAAGGATAGCCTTCCATTTGCATCCCAGGTTCCCAGGTTTGGAGGATTACCAACTCATTTTCCTCTTTTTGTGAACTTGTATTTGGAAAAGCTTACAGCAGCTTGATCAGTACCTCAGTAGTGTCTCACGATGACTCAACAACTCTACTTTCTGGAAGATTTTTTGGTATCACTCTCTTATTGGCAAATCTGTTCTGTTCATGTAATCTCATTGTTGTTCATTGTATAAGCTCCCTTGCTCATTTCAACAGCATTACCTACCAACTCTACCAAGTCTTTCAGCAAGACATGATCAAATTCAAATTTAAATTTTGGTAAAGACCATATTTCCTGAAAGAGAGGGAGGTAAAAGAGTCTCTAGAAATTCAGCCTCTTTATCCCCATTTTTTATTTTATAGTGTCATTCTTTTTGGAGATATTTTGAGCTCACATGGATTAACTATATGCTTTCTGTGGAGAGCTAATATGCTGATCTTAAAATTTTTAGAAGTGACCAACATTTGTTAAAGAGCAATCAATATCCGTACACACTGTTCAAGATGTGAGCAAATTGTTAAGTAACATTTGGAGATCTTTTCCTTGTCACAAAGAATATCACTTACTCTGATTGTTATTTCAAGCTCATCAATATTACTAGGCTTTTGCAAATCCTTCCAGTCTATATATCTTCTGCTCTATTTTCATTTTCCAAGATGTGTAGCAGTCATCATGTTAGGTAGGAAGAAAGTATCACTGTACCAGCTCAAAAGATTTTAGAGGGATTCCTAAAAGAAAGTAAGGTTCTTAGGTGCTTTCCTTTTAAGCTGTATTATTGAGGTGCTATCAGCAAGAGTACCATCATGTCTGATAGTGTTCCAGCACAATTAGTGAAATCCTGCTAATACCAACTATGACTAGTGTGTGTTAGAATGGTCTTCAGTGCAAAGAGCTTGTAAGAAAGCATGATTGCAATGCTGTATTATGCACTTTTAATTTCAGCTTTTCATTTTTTTTCAAGGTTTGAGACTATGAACATAGAAAAATAGATTTCAGTTGCTAACATTATAACATCTGTCTTCACTGATGCTGTCTCATAGAATCTCATGACATTTTGTTTGAAAATTAGAATAAAATTTACCCTTGATAGCTGACCTTCCTGCCAACTACATACACACACAGATAAAAACTTTCTGAAAACAATATAAAAGAATTAACTCCGGCAGAAACCCAATGTGCAATTCTACCCATGTCAATAAACTTATTCCAGTTTGGAACACACCTTGCAATTTTTGAAGTTTTTGAAGAAAGCAAAAAAAAAAAAAAAATTTTTTTTGAAAATTCAACCTATTTTTCTTGTTCTAATAAAGTATGCACTTCAGCTAGGAAGCTGGCTTCCAAAACTCATGAAGAATCTGGGGATATTGCAAAGAATCTCATCATAATGTTGCTGGCAAGCTAGAAAACCACCCATAATGGAATGCACATGAGCTCTAGGTCAAAAAACAGTGAGAAAAGCTTCAAAACCTAAAAATACATTAGAAAGCCTAGAAGCTTTTACAGCCCGAAGCTGTTTCCTGGCTCGACCCCTACTGTACTGCCAGGGCCTGAGATATGGGAATCTGTGGGATCAAGAGCTATGACGCAGTCTGAATGACACTGCTACTTTTACAGTTGTGCCTGTATTTCTTTAAATCTTCTATTGAAAAGTATTTCTCCAAAATGTTTACCTTATAATGAATTAATAGGCATTTTTCTGATGAAGCACTAAAAATCTGTGCATCTCTACCAGAAATACTTACAGTACTAGAAGCAGAGCACCTGTACTACATGGTGCCCTTGTATTGAAAACATTGGAACTGGTAACTGTCCAGATACATCTGAGTTGCACAGAAGCAAATTTCTATGTGTACAGTAGTCACCACCTTTGGCAGCCAGAAGAAAATGCAATATTTTGTATTTCGTACACAAACATGAGATATTGAATATATTCATGACATCCTTTGCCAAGTAAAGACATGATGTATTATTTCTTTCTTGCTTTGGAAATCCAATTTCCAAATACACTTTTAATTATACTCTTTTGTAATGAGATCCCATCAGAAAGATTTCCTTAAAAGACACGACCTCTTTGCTCCTTCTCTACACGAACCCAATTGTTTGTGTAGGCAGTGATAGCCTAGTTTTGGACTATAACTATTTGTTTAAACAGCATAATTATATTTAACAATATCATTGTTTTTAGCCATTGAGAAATGTGCACCAAAATTTTTTAATCATGTTGTCATTTAACTCTTATTGGTTTATTCAGCATATCTGAGCCATAGCCTTGTCACTTAAGAAAAGTGGATGTTTGCCACTTAAGAAATGTGGATTATTTGCTGCTAAGTGACAAATAAGACCCCTCGTCATTTTTTCTTCTCTTCCAAATAAGTAGAGGTGCACTAATGAAGGCATTTAGTACACTTTTTGCCAATTCTTTGTAGCTTCCTTTCTTCTTGCAATGGTGCTTCATTGGCCTCTAACCATTTACAAAACAATAAGTCACTCATGTTTTCAAAACTCTCTATAGTCTTGTTTCAACCTGTTTCACTGGCCCTGTAGCCAACTATTTTCTCATCTCCCTATTCTGTTTCTAAGGTCTTCACCTCCTTCTTGCCCTCTTTACTGACTTGAGCATATTTCATCATGTTTACAACTCTATTTTTTTTTTTTCCCCCAAAGGTAAACACTGCACTCTGCTATTTATCAATCAGTCTCAGTGTTATACTCTCTGTGCCCCTGGTTTTTGTCCTGGCTGTGTAGACATAAGCCTTCCTGGCCACCTTCCCCCTCCTTCTTCCTATTCCCTTCCCAGGGATTCTTTAGTTTTGAAGGTTTGGGAGCAGCTATGATTATACTAACTGTCTTTTCCTCAGGCACATAGAAAAAGGCCATATTGCATGTGAACAACATATGTGTCAGCTGAATGCTTTGGGTGATATAGAGACCAAGTAATTTCTATTATTCTCACTTTCAAAATTATTGAAAAAGTACTTAAAAGTAATCCCACTGCAGCAATAGAAATCAATTAGAAATCAAAGTGGAGACAAGAAGTAATTTTGTAATATGTTTGTAGTGCCCAGTATTTTAGTTAGAAGTCTAGTTTTGAAATCTATTTCACAGTATTTAACTGATTTGTGCTGTTTTTTTTTTTTTCTTTTCAAATTATAGTATATTAAATACGTGTTTGCATTTGTATATTGGAATTTTAATTCTTTTAAATCCTACCTGCCACAGCTCTTAAAGGAACTGGAGAATAATTGTATCCGTATTTTTTTTAAGTCATTTCTTGTAATGGAAAGGGATTATTTTTAAAGGTTTGTGGAAAAACAAAATGACATCTTGAGTCAGGTAATAAATTCAGATGAACTTCTTCCCCCTCCCTCTTTTTTTTTGCCTGTTTAGCATTTTCCACTTTTTTACTCTGTGATGTACAAGCCCTTGCTGGTTAATTATGTATATATTTAGCTACTGCATGTGTTGGGCTTATTATTGTCATCTAATTAGATGTAACTCGAACTACTTGCTTCTAGAAAAATCATTAAAAATTCTTTCCTAATGACCTAGAGATGACAAAATGTCTGTAAAGTGTGAAGAAGCAGACAAGCACAGGAACATTGCTCTTAAAGAGTGTTAATCCAGATGCTGCAATCATCTAATTAAACAATATTTTGCTGTCATTAACATTTTCACCAAGGAATTGCAGTTATAATTTCTTTGTCAGCTGTCTCTAGCTCACTTTACCTTCAAAACTAAAGTGCCATATAAAAACATTAAATTGGATGGTTTAATTAAAAAGTTTTTTTTTTTTTTAATGAAGAAACATATCCAGTAGTTCTGAGATCTCATTTACTATGCCTCAGTTTTATTGTTCAAGTAGATTAGTGTCAGAGGCTTGCAATATTTAATATTCAGCCTTTAATATTAATCTCTGTAAGCCTACTTGGAAAAAAATCTGAAGCTTCTGAAAAGGTATAGTGACTGTCAATAGCAGTACAGGTTTATGTTTTATATTTATTTAGCTAACGAAAGAAGCAAATGATTCTTTCTGGAAGCACCAGACAATTGAAGAGATGGATAAATATATTCATCTGCTGACTTTTTACTCTGAAAATAACCATTATAAAGTCAGAACTGATAAAGAAAACATTCCTAATAAAGTTAAACCACTAATATTTATGCATGTTTAGAATTAGTGATTTGTAATCCCATTACAGCCCTAGATCACTGTCCTCCACTCAGATAAGCATAGATGTGTGGTCCTATCTCAACTTCTTTTACAATTTAAACTAGGGTTCATCTTTCTGAGTCATTTTTAATTGTTGATATTAAAAAGAAAATAGTTGAATTAAGAAAAATAAATGATGAACTTTTTCACTAAACAACTTAATGGCTATTCTTAGTAGTTAATCTCTTCATAAGTAAAATGTGCTTTATAAATATTGAAGTAGGAGGGAAGTAAATATTTTTTTATTTAGTCAAAGACTATGGTTATATTTATCAAATACATAATCACAAGGGCTCCATAGTATGTAGTTTATCCTGTCTAAACCATGAGATAATCTGCTTCAAATTACTTCTTGTGGAGAAAATTGTGGAGTAAAAAAAATCAAGTTACTGCTAACACAGAGCTAATTCCGCACAATAATTTGTACATGCGTCCATATTATAAGTAGCCTCTCAAAACCACACTGCAAAGGAGAACTCTTGTACAGCAGCTAGGCGTGGGATTGCTTTTTTCTTGTGCTATGCACATATTGGGGATTTTCACATGTGGAATTGGAACAAAAAGTCAAAATCTCATTGATGGAATACTGAAATTGATGTGAAATTAATGAAACAAATCTTAAAATGAAATAAAATCTCAATATGGAAAATCTCAATTTTGAAATAAAAAGTAATTTTGGATAACCCTAATTTTCCTTTTGAGAATTTTGCAAAAGGATATTCTTACCTTTACAAATGTTTTTGCAAAGTGTTTTCAGTATCTTTTTTTAGGTACTCTTTCCATAAAAGCTTTTGATTCTGAAGAATCATAATTTTTGCTTATGCTTTGTATTAGGATATGCTCACCTCAGTCATTGTTTTCCTAAATCTCAAATTTATTTTAGTCTGCTGTCTACATAAACACAAAGGTATAAGGTACATGTGTCATTGTGATATATTAGAGAGAAATGTATACAGTAGTTAAAATTATTTTCTTACTTCCAAAGCATTAGGTGGACTTGTTCTTTCTTCTACTTGGATAACATTTCAGGAGAGGAGAAGAATATTTTAATCTCATTTATAGAACAGCAGTGTATTTGAGCAGGGACAGAGAGTTCAGAAGAAATCAAAATGAAAATTTCTGTCTCTGTCTGAAATTCCGCTAGTATTTTTTTTCTATATTTATTTCTATATATTTTTTTTCTTCTTTTTTTCTCTTTTGTGGAGACTTTTACAAATTCTTCTGTTAACTTAGCTGAGGATTCTGATGGTAAGAAAACCATTTATTATATAAAGGAATACTTATATAAAGGTCATATTTTATAGAACCTTAAATTTGGCAATCTGAAGAAACTAAAAATTATATGTAACTAATTCCTTACTAAAGCAGCAAACAATATTCTGATTTGAGAGACATGGAAAATGAGACAGACTTATCTGACTTAAAGATTTAGGAGCCAAAACAAATTAACCAAAATCATTAATATTCTGCCAGAGACTACCTTTCCTTTTCCTCTCTCACACATAATTCTGCTTGATTTCTTGATCTAATTGTTTGATAAGTACTCATTCAGTCCAAGAATGGTTTTGCATTTATTCATTGTTGATATTAAGGAATTGTCTTTGTTCCTATCCATGTTTATTTGTATGTTGTACACAGTGCTGGTATTGCTTTTTTAATGAAGTTGTATTTGCACCTTTATATATATATATATATATATATTCTTGTGGACATGTAGGTGTTCCAAATGTAAAAAAGAGAACACAAAATTATTAACAATATGCACCTTTCCCTTTTTCAGTGAGACTATGTACAAAATAGAAACACACTTCTTGTTCATCAACTTCTATTGAAAAAATAAGGTGTTTGTAGAGCAGTGAAAGTTTCATATTTCATTAAAGCAGAGCTGATTTTTGTGGAGAATTGCAAATGCTGCTCAGAACAAGGAAGCCTGTGTTTTCCTGTGCCAGGTTTTGTACCCCAGGAATCTGTCCAGAATCTGGAAGGAAGCAGTTAGCGAGACAGGGCCGTAAATCTGCTGCAGGACTGGGAATTGTTAACCTGGGTTATTTCGGTCTGCTAATTATATTATATAAATACACACACATATATTTATTACGTGATTTTGTTTTTTAAGACTCATGTTGCATATTGTGTGGTTCCCAGTAAATCAATATGGTGGATGCTTCTGTACTGAGCAACTTCATCCGTCTTATCACTGAAATGTTAGACTACTAAATACCAGTTGACACCAAAGTAACAGCCTTTCCCAAATACACTTTTCCTGGTGATGAACTCATAATTTTCAGTTCACTTCAGTCGCAAATTGTTCTTTTGAAACAGTATCTAAATATGGCTTTTGCATATTTGAGCTGCTGCTGGGATCATAGTAATGTTTCTTTCATTATGTTTGGAGAGAGTGGCCTGGGGCAGTTAGCTCTATCTTTTACGAGTGGTAAAATGTTTTTTAATTTTCAAAGGAGTTAGGAAATACTGTTAAAGTAAACATGCCTTCTTCCACCTTCAATTCTGCTGTTGCAATGAGATCTCACCCATTCTTCAGTGGAGAAGTGCTGTAGGGAATAATGGATTAATACACTTCAGGTCAGACCTAGATTTTCAACCTCAGATTTAGCCCCTTGCTGTTAGACTGTCATTTAATCTTAACAGCTAATCACATTGCATACAGTTGATAGAAAAATCATACTCTAATAGTTTTAGATTTCATCATTCATGCTACGAAAACAGTTTCATAGAAATCAAAAAGAAAGTGCTTATTGGCATGCGGTGTTCTTTAATTGTTTTTCAAGTATACTGTGTTCTATACTGCTGATTTCTGTGTTGACTTCTGTTTCAAGATAAGTGCATCTAAACAACTACTTCTGTCTGGAATGTTTATACCCGATTCTGTCCAGTGGCATATATTAGGAATATGTGATAGAATGAATGTAACTGCTAGATTGTTTTTCAGCTGGAGAAATGGACACTATTTCCTAATTCTTAAAATATTTTCTTTCTTAATAGGACGAACGTACAATGATCTGAACCAATACCCTGTATTTCCGTGGGTCTTAACAAACTATGAATCTGAAGAGTTAGACCTGACCCTTCCAGGCAACTTCAGGGATCTTTCAAAGGTATGATTCAATTCTGTTAAAGACATATGGCCAGCCTTTTTAGCAAGAAAATTTGTTTTATAATTTTTAGTCTGGTTAATAAGTAGGTCTTTATGTTAATGTCAGAAAAGTATGAAGTAGACTTCTACTTTAAAATAATTTTATACCGAATCTCTACATTATGGTATTCAAATGACCCTGACAGATCCAGTTCCAAACCTGTAACTCCTTGGTGCCTTTTGACTTCCAGCTCCTGAGTGCATCAGACCACTTGATCTCACTATCTCCCTTATTTCATGAAAGCTGATCCTTTGGAAATAAAAAGTTCAGACTAATTTTTCGCTTTTTTGAACAGCCTAAAGTGTTGTAGCAGCACCTGCTTGTTTAACAATTGTTCAGTAAAGAATTATTTTTGTATTTTAGAACATGGAATATCTGGTTCCTATTATTTGTGGGTTTTGTCCTCCAGTCAAACTTAGACAGTTCTTTATAATAATAATACAGTTCTATTATTTGTTTCTCTAATAACACCAGACTGTAGTCTACCCAGATCCGCTACCCAAATTGTGCCAGTGTGTCCTGGCCAAGCATGGCAGCAGCATCTGGGGGGCTCTACTTTTCGTCAACTGGAAGAAAGACAGGAAATGGTTTGAATCTGAGTTGTGGGAAGAGTCTTTCCTGGTTCCTGTCAAGCAAGGAAGCGTATGTACTTTCTTACCAGTGAAGTCTGGTAACCTTGCAACATCCCCAACATGGGGCGTGGACATGACAGCTTCCTTGCATCCTTGGTTCCTTGCATCCTTGCAGCCAGGAGACAGAAATTGCTCATGCTCTTTGAGTGAGGCTCAAAAGTACAGAAGGCTGTCACATGCTGGCTTTATGATTGAGGCTGGAGAGAATAAAATGACCCTCAAGGCCTATGCTGCAGCCCCTGCTTTACCTGCTGCTCTTAGGGATGAGGGCTTCTGGTGCTTCTGCCTTTAAGTCTGCTTTTCTTTCCACCTTTTCCTGCAAACACATATGTTGGGTGTAAAGATCCCACCCTCGGCATCCCACAGTCTTGTATCCCTGTTGGAAACGCTGTACTGGCAGTAACTCTAGATGCAGTACCTATAGATATATTGTAACTGTTCCTGGAAGCCTGCTTTTGTGAGACTTCCAAAATAATTTGAGTAGTACTTGGTTGCATAATAGCAGATAGAGACACCTAAGTTTCCTCTCCCTTTTTTCTTAGGTAAATATATATATATATATTTTTAAACAAACAAAAATCAAACTACATTAACAATAGGCCTCAAACATAGAACAATTGGTTGAGACACTACTTACATTGTGTAGAACTTCTGACCTTTAACAATATTATAGGTATGCTTCACAAATGTGGTTTTTACTTATGTAACATCATTGTAACCTGTACCCAGAACAATAAAGAAAATCCACAAACGTGAGTTAAATAAAGATTGGTAATAAACTTGCACTGGCTTGTTCACTAGCATGTATAAAAATATTTCCATTTTAGAGTTGTTTATGGTGGTAAACCATTAAGATCCTTACACTTTTCAAAATCTCTAAAATTCACTTCTTTCTAGTATGAATAGCAATGTGTGTGGTGAAGTGCAACAAGATTAGACTGCGTCTCATGAGTCCTTCATTAGCTACTTAGTTTTAGTTGAATCCAAATTTTTGTGGCAGCCTATTAAAGTATATAATTGCAACAGGAAGTAGAGTGATAGCTGAGTAGATAGGTTTTCCTCATGAGTTAGTAAAGACTCATTATGGAATTAGTGCTTGTACGGTTTATTAAGTATGACCACAATCCTAGTAGTGCTCTCCTTTGAAAGGAAATGTAAAATCAAGTCTCTGGTTATTTGTTTCTTTGAGAATCCGTGCAATGTGCACAGCAGTATTTTGCCCAAGGACCTTTTCTTACCCAATTTGATAACTGCATCCTCTTATTAGAAAACTACCAGTGGTTTCCCCTGGAAAAGCTAGGTTTTAGCCACTCCAAAAAAAACTACACAGAAGTAGTTAAGCAGAATAGTCTCTCCTTTCAGGCAAGATCTGGGCTGCATTTATTCCATATATGTGTGAGAAAGTGCAATCTGTAAAGTGGTTGGGGATCCCTAAGGATAAAAGGGGCGTAATTGTCAGAATTTTCCAGTGTTTATTACAATAAAATCTGATAGCAGCTCCTTAGGTTTCATTTCATAATGGTTTTAAAAGGAAATTTAGATTAATGATTTTCTATAAAAGGCAGCGGCCAGTTAGCATGAAATGCCATACTTCTGTGTATTTCGGCTGTTGTGTGTTACTTGCATCCTGTTTCAATTCATGCATTATCAGTAGAAATCTTCAATCAGATCTTACCTGAAGTATTTCCTTGGCAATTCCGTTTTCATTTTCATTCTTGTCCAGTATCTGTAATTAAGCCTCTTCTTATCTTGTTTGGGAAGTGAATCCTGAGAAGCCTAGCACTTAAAATCTGGAATGAGCAATTTATTATTCACATTATTCAAACTAAGTGTGCCACGAGGCTTCAGTCAGGCCTCTGGGTCAGGCACACATAGTATCTTTTCCACGAGGAGCTACTTCCTTCTGTCACATTTTACCCTGGAATTCAGTTCTGCAGATCTGATGACAACTCAGAACCTCAGGCTAAGCTGCTGATAGATAAAATCTCCTTTGTCAGTTGCTGACCTTCTGTCTTCCCACAGGTTTGCCCATCTTTGGTTTCAAAAAGCCTCCATCCTTAGTATTTAGCAATTGATATGCCTCAAACGATCTTTTGAAGCCATTTAGAATTTTAGCACTACTACATGTGTGGTAAAAGCCAACAGAAGCAGTGTAATTAAAATCATCCATTTGTGTATTATCACACGAAGTTCACACAAAGCTTCAGTGTCATTTGTGATAACTGACTATACTTCTTTTAAAATTTTTTAACTTCTGATTCCTAGGCTTTTTTGTATAAAATTTTACACACCACCTATACATTTTCACAGCTGCTAAGTGAATATACACTATAAATGTAATTCATATGTTTTGTGGAAATGAAATTAGATGTGTTTGGTTTGCTTACGATGTCAGTGACAGTAAAACATATGCCTTTTGCACTTAACTCATACTTAAATATTTACATTTCTGCAAAGCAGTCTTGAACATGTAACTTGTCCTTTCCTTCTATTCCATTTTTTTCTGGTTTCATGTAGCACTCCTTATGGTGATACCTTTGCGTCCAAATGTTGCTTGTTCTCTCAGAACAATTATATTTAAATATTAGCCTAAAATACCTATACATCTGGCCTTTTTCTTTGAAGTGTTTGGAAATTCCCCTGTCAAGCCTTTTGTTTTGTTTTGTTTTTTCCCTTTTTACATGTAACTTGAGATTTAAAAACAGGGCATATGGGCATTGAAGGTGCCGTAGCTGTAGGATATATTGGACCTTTCATTTGATTAGACAGTGGAGGCTCAAGTTTTATTCATTACATATAAAAGGTTAAAGGTTATATTTATTATTTGACAGGATGAAAAGCTAATGAAAGAGGCTGTCATAGATACATAGATTATCATTTCACTATCAAACCACCAGGTGATCTGCTTATTTTCTTCTTTATTGAGATTTCCTTTGGAAAAATACCTATGGTAGTAAACGTTAGTACGCAAAATGTGTATGCAGCCCCTACTGTACCCTGAGGTTTTTGGGGTATTGTTTTCAAGCAAAGCACTTAAGATGTGTTATAGTTTGTTTGTGCAAAATTGTATGACTTTTACTCCTAAGTTATAGTGAATACAGGGGTTTGACAAGCTGCATTGTCCCTGCTCATTAAAGTGTAAATGGGAATTCCTCCTCATTTACTTCTAGTCATACATCTGGTTCAATAAAATTATTTCTTCACCAGGCAAAGTAATACTAATATTGACATGTGTATGAGACATCACACACCCATTCATTGAGTGGAAAAAATTATATTTTGTTAATATAGAAGGTGTTTGACTGACGGGTGGTGATAAGCATAACTACTTTTCCTTATTACTGTGCCATTTCAAGAAAAGGAAGTGATAAAGCCCCAAGGCTTCTAAATGTAATAATGCAAATGAACGCATCGAAAGTGTGAATATTTCAAGGCAAACCACACTTAATACTTCCAAATATGTGTGTGCCATGGAATGGAGTTTACGGGTATCAAGAGCCACTCTCACTGGAAAAATGAAATCAGTTTCTGTAACATAAACTTCTCTCTTTACCACATGCAACTCTACCATCAGAAGAAAAATTAGTTTGATTCTCATTTGATTTAGACCACACAATTAAGCATTTTCTTTTCATACATAAAAGTTAATTTACTAGTGAAACTCTCATACGGTGAATCTGGCAGAACTCTTATGACAATTGATAATTTTGAGATTGATATGCCAAAGAAAATCTGTTTACAAATTTGGATAAATTTAGAATTTATTTTAAACTTTAAAGTACCATGCTGAGATGCCCTACTTAAAGGTTGCTGTTTGTTGTTGTAGTTGTTTAATAAAAAAAGCAAGCAGTCTGGAAAAGTCTGTATTCAGCCAAAGCGAAATAAACCCATGCTCAAGATTCCTTTTGTATCCAGCTACAATTTTGTTCAGTGCATTAGAAAAAGAGATAAACAGATAAGGTAGCTGCTGCATGAATTAGAGTCAAGATAAGCAACATATTTCAGTGGCCAGATAAATAGGATGCTGCATTCAGTTCTGCTCTCATGAGAGAATGTAGTTCTATGAAGATAGCTGGCAAAACAGTAAATATTACATGAGCTAGCATAACATGTCCACTGGATATAAACACTAGATGTATTGACAATACACTGGTTCAAAGGCCAGATGTCTGAAGAGATTAGCCAGATAAAGAAGAGTGACATGAATAGCACTGTGTTTTTAATGTTAAAGTAAATACTTACTTTATTTTTAAATGGAAAAAGAAGCATAAAATAAACTCAAACAGCAGCTTTTATTATGCCAGAAGTGAAGTGGCCAAATAGGCATTGTCACACAGGGATGTTTTGCATGGCTGGAGTAAAGAATATATTATAAAAGCTTGTTATGAAAAGTTTATATTATTTGGTGAGAGTCCTTAAACAGTTTTGTTTTGTTTTGTTTTGTTTTTTAAATAAAAAAAAAAAGCAAATGATGTATTTGGAAATAGCATTTTATAAAACTTTGTAGGAAGAACTTTTTATTTAAGGTTCAGAACAATTTGTTTTGATTCAATTTCATACTAGTCTTATGGTTAAGGTACTGGACTGACAAAGTACATGGATTCACCTTTGCCTGTGTATTTTTTGTGCAAATAATTTTAACTAGTTTGCACAGCAATAGGATCTCAATGAAATGGAAATAAAATTTGTGTCTATTACATGAAGATGCAGGGATAGTTCCATATGTATAATTTATCTGCATTTTATAGTTATGGTATCAGGTTAAAACTGTATTAGTTGACTTTCTGGACTGAGAATGGCACTATGCAGTTATGGAAAAGTGGCCAAAATTTCCTATACACTTTGAAAGAGTAAAAGCAGAAATCTGTCATCCATATGAAAAGGAAACATGAGAGACTACACCTATTGTAGGACTTATCATCTAGTAGTACACATGCCTTATCAGAGTAAAATCGGGTTAGTCTTTGCTGGAGCATGAACTGTTACCAGTTTCTTTGGGCAAAAATATTTTGCTACATGGATTTTAGGGGAAAAGAAAAACCACTAAGGAAATTGGTGGTAGGCTTCTTTGAATTTACTATATACTTGCTATTTTATCTACTGAAGTTTCCTCTTGCAGAAAATGTCTGTTCATTTGGTACACACAAATTGTGGTTAATCAGCAAGATGTTCAATTATACAACAACAACAACAACAACAACAACAAAAAAGAGAGAGATAAGCATTTTCAGTTATCATTTTCAATGTGTATGATTTCCTACACCAGGAGAAATTAAGTCAATTCCATTAATGTGTGAAGTGGCTTATATGGGATCTCCATACCTGCACAAAAAAGAAGAGGGAGATCAGATGTTCCCTTTATTTATTTGCAGCACGGCAGAGAGAACTGATGTAATTCTGAACCAGAAGCTGCAAAGTTGCATGAGCATGGTGCAACTCTCAGCACTCCTCCCTGGTGAATAGGGAAGTTCTTTCCTTCCTTCCTTCCTTCCTTCCTTCCTTCCTTGCTTCCTTCCTCCTTTCCTCCTTTCTTTCTCTCTGGGCCAGGGAAAGGTAATTCCCAGAAAATATTCTTCCCAAAGGTTTTCACACGAAAATTTCCATACTGTGCAAGAAGACAGATGATTCTCATGATGTTTCACCTAAATAGCAGATACGTTGTGCGTTTCAGCATTTTCCTTCAAATGAATCCTAAAGTAATTGAAAGAAAAATGGATTCTGACTCTGAAAAGAATTTTGATGAGGATGAAGGTAATCTTCAGAATACAGCTTTTTAGGTTTATCATTTAATAAATTGAACATGTGTCTTCTGAAAGTAGATTATTTTAGCTACTTGTGCAGGCATCTTTTACATAAAAATGGGAATGCACAATCTTATAACCTATCTTTTATCTTCTAAATTGAAATAACACTTCTCTCTGAAGAACCTTGTAAACAAGATGGTGTATTTACATTAGTGTTTTATGTGACTTTAGGAAATAATTGTCAAGCTCTTGAGAGAAAGTACCTTTTCCATTAAATACAACTATCTCTATATATGCACATTTAAAAATAAGTTGTTTAAACCTATGGCTTAAATCACCATTAAAAAACAATATTTTGCTAGTATACAAAATGAAACATCTTATAATTGATTTTGAGGATCAGTTATGTTTCACAACTGTTCTAACCACTGTAATCATTTTACAGTGAAGAACAAAAACACATAGCTTATTTGATGAAAGACATCTGATCAGTTTCAAATATATACTGAAATGCCTGGAGTTTTGACTTTCAGTCTTGCCATAATCGCTATATCCCTTCTTTACTGTGCTTTCAAGCACATATGTACAATATCATTATGATGGATCATACCTCTGTCTCTCATAGCCTCAGAATTCACTGTAGCATGGGGTAAGATGCACCTTCACAGTGGAGGGAAGAAATATTCTCAGGGTGTTTTTCCATTACAAAGTACTATCTCACTGACTCGTTTGCCATTCTGTATATCCTTCTCAGAGGGGGTGAACATTTCCTGTAAACAGACTATAGTGTGAATTACTGCCTTAGCTTTGTAAATGTTCAGATGGGGACTGGAATTTGTTCTGTTAGAGACATAGATACACAGTGTCTTGATGAGGGTGGTATTGGCAGGTCCTATCCAGTCCACAGATCAACCCAGAACCCTGGTATAATTTAGTGAAGTGCATGTATGTGTGCACAATTTAGCAGTCCAATAGGAAAAAAAAAAGCCTTTTAATAACCTGCTCTTTCAAGAAAGTAGTTGAGCAATGATTTTTATGTATTGGCAACTTATCTGCTATAATAATGCCTACATTTCCTCAGAGTGGCAGGATGTGTAATGAAATTAACAAAAATGCAAATATTTTTTTTATTGTTTTTCCAGTAGTTGGGAAACAAGCCTGGAAAGTGTTAGGGAATGGCTCATACTTCTCTTTCAAGAATGTTTTGTGAGGTCTTGCAGTGCAATCTGCATCAGATAACACTGATCCATAGGGATTACTCACACATTTTACACGTATGAGAAAGCTATTAACATCTCCACAACACAGCAAAGTATTAAGCATCCAGAGTGTTTCATGTGAAAAATACTGAAATCATAGTGTTTTTAAATGTAGCTCTTCATCAAACACTGTATTTAAAAACAAGCTATAATATTTAAAATTGGAAAACAGCAAGTTCTGTGTCAGCCTTTTTAACAGCCATCTCAAAAAACATAGCAGCACAGAAGGAGTAAAATATCTGTAGCTTTAAAAGTGTTCAGTTACATACATAGTGCAGTGAAACACATTGATTTAACCTTGTGCTAGTATTTCATTTGTTGGATTTTAACTCAGTAGAAAAATTGTGCTCTGGAATGAAATGCAAGAATACCTGTTAGCATTTTGAAAAGGGTCAAAGTCCTTGAGTATATGTTTATTTTCAAGTTGTAATTCCCTTAATAATATGAATTTACAGTAGAAATTCTAACTCTGAATTTTTGAGAAAATCAAATCAAGTAATCATTTAAAATTGCAGTAAGTTCTTTGGTGTGGAAATGTATTTTCTTCTAGGTATTAAAATCTGTGTTTTTGGATAATTTTACTACAAAACCTAAAATCTGAAGATTCTTTGCAGATAGGTAATAGACAAAACACTACTAATATCTCATCTGGAAAACCAGGTTTAAGATCACTTTGTATTTATATATTTCAACATTTTGTTTACTTCATACTGTATTTTCTTTATCCCAGTGCCTTTTGTATCACACAGTAGAAAATAGATTTTACAAAAAAATTATGAGATAAAGTGGGTTAAAAATCATAGAAAAGAATGCATAATCTAAGTAGACATCAAAACCAACTGTTCCTACTAGTGTCTTACATTCTTTTTTTTGTTCCTGATTTATATAGATTGCCTGTTAAGTATTTTTAGAATGGACTTAGAATCTGTGAATAATTTCCAAATTGCATTGTTTTTAAGAAAAAGCTTGTTTGTTTCTCTTAGTAAAACCTGGCTTTGTTCAGTCAGAAAGTAGATCCAGTCTTGCAGGGCTGTGCATGGGTTTTAAGTATTCCTGCTTAGGATCACCAGACACCATCAGCAGTTCCGCGTGAAATCTTTTCATCATGAACTGTGCATTACAAAGTATCCTGTGTGAGCAAAAGTCAGATTTCATTAGCTGTGTGATTATGGTGAATGACAGCAACAGAAATATTAGTTTGGCCTCAATGCATTTTGAATGCAGTTGTAGAAGTCTATTTCCAGAACAATGTTACTGAATTAATTGGGAAGAAACTCATACTTCAAGAAGGTCTTGAAAGTTTGCAGATGTGGATCACTTATATTTGGCAATTAAAATAAGGAAAGTCATAAGACTTCTAGTACACAAAGCCTTTGAAATAAAATTCTAAAATTACAGCAATCCGAAAGGATTACTACAGCATGGAATGAGTTTGGTTGCAGAATCTCATATGTAGTGAATCTTAATGTAGAATTAACCTATGACATATCAGGCATGTTGCCCTTCAGCTGATAATATGTTTGACCTTTCATCCCTTTGCAGCCTATTGGTGCTTTGAACCCAAAGAGAGCGGTCTTCTATGCAGAACGTTATGAGACATGGGAAGACGATCAGACTCCACCTTACCATTACAACACCCACTATTCTACATCTACTTCTACATTGGCTTGGCTTGTTCGTATTGTAAGTATTTCTGAATCCTGGTTTTCATTAACATCTTTACCTACAGCATCTCTTCTATCATTTACCATTATTTTGATTTTTTTCAATGAAAATACCTTTCCATCAAAATCTCAGCATTCTTCACTGACTTAAAAATCTCGCAAATTCTCTGCGTATACTGTGTACACTCATTTGTAGTGATCAGGGGGTCCTTCTTACCCAAACAATCTGAAATATATTTAATTGTGGTGGTATAAGGACAGGTAAACCATGTGATGAAGAAAATCCATCTAAAATTAAATCCATCTAAAAAGTCTCTAGACAATATGGGAAATTGATATTATTCATATATTCGTTTATTATTTTCGGCTAGAGACAGACATATGCAAGATTAAAGAAAAACCTTTCACAAAAATCACATTAAACTCTGTCAGATTGAGGGGGGAATTATAGTACCAGTTTTATATTAAAATAGTATGAAGTAATATTTTATGCAAATGAACTATACTTCTTAATGAATTAATAACTAAAAATTTTCAGAAATGTAAAAATATAGATTCCAACTTCAAACCGCTCTTTCAGTTCTGGAAACCTCATGCTTAAATCCTGTTCTCAGAATCAGACCTAGGGAAGGGGGACAAACAACAAAGAATGAATCTGGATTTGGTTTACGTGTTAACACAATGAATTACAGAAAAGGGAGTGTTGATGAGAGAATTAAGGTTTCATAAAGAAACCTGAATTCATGAAGAATTGAGACACTGCGTAATTACTGAACTCAGACTCCATTCTGTCAATAAAAATCTGTCACATAAGGTGCGTTGTAAGCATGTTTCACACACAATCAACCAAAACAGAGCTGCACAAACTAGAGATCTGCGTTATCGCTCATCTCAGCTTCCCTAAACATGTCCTGTTCTTCAGCTCAGAAGGGAAGAATTCTTGTGTCTCTGAGTTCAGGATATACTTCTTAAACCCGTGGGAAACTAAATGTTGATTACACTCCTATACAGGGTGATCACTGTACTCCTTTTAAATGATGCTAAATTATTCATGTACTGTGATTACATTTTATGGTTCACATGTGCTTCTTTGTTCCCTTAAAGTGTATTAAAAATAATGGTTTTATTTGCATGTTTATCTATTAATTTTGGCTGGTATTCAACAAAAGATCACCTCTTGCTAGTCTGCAAATTCTTGGGTCTGAAAGTCTGCTTGCTGGCTGAATGTACAGCACACCAAGGAGTATTCATTTCCTGTATTAGGCTAATGCTGTGTCATTTTTACTGCTGTTGTTTATGTAGTAATGTAGGTGTTCTCACTGTCTTTCTTTTCCGCACTAAAACAGTGAGAGAACAAGGTCTCTGCCTCAATGACCTTGCAATATAGATTTGACAAATTATGTTTGTTGGAGCAAACAGTATATTGTGAAAACAGAAAGCAGAAAACAAAAGTAAAAATAGTGCTTTCCAGGGAAGAGATTACTAGTGTTGAGAAGGTAAAAATAACTAAGGGAGGATTTAAATAAAAGCACACCTAGATAGATATTTGACGATTATTTAAACACAAGTGACCAGCAAAGAAAAGCAATCCCTACTGGGAGGAGACAACAGAATTGAAAGGGTGGGAAAACTTTAAAGCTCAGAAAATGGAAAAAAAAGACTTGATGAGATCACATAGGGCTGCATGTGCAAAACCAAAATAAAGATTTGAAAATAAATATCTAAAGAGACAGTGAAAGATCACAGATGTGTAGATTATGAAGTCATAGTGATCCTTAGAGAGAGATTTTTGGCTACAAAATAGAAGATAAAAAGTCCTAAGGGAAAAGATTATGCCAGTGAAGTTGATAGATAAAGCTAAGTCAGATTTCTGGAAGTTAAAGAAGGATTTCCTGCTGGTGATTTTTTTTAAGTCGTGTTTTTGTATGATTTTGTGAAGAAGACTGTGTAAGAACTTTTTATAAAAAGTTCTAGTCTAGTCCAGGAAAAGGAAGGTGGCAATGAGAGGTGCAGAGATTCAGACAGAAAAATGCTTTCAGTATTTTAGAAGATTGGAGAAGATTCATAGGAAGAGATGTGTTACAGGAGAGCTTTTGGCAGAAAGGGACAACAAAATGAGAGTGAAAGACAAGAGTGGAAAGTAAAATGGTGGGAGAAGACTGAGTAAACCAAAGAATAAAAGGAAAGAAAAAAGAGAGAAATTGAAAGAAAACAAACAAGCAAGCAAGCAAACAGAAAAGCTATGACAAAAACTACATTGGGAATGACTCTAGACAGAAGCAGAACAAAACAGTATAGAGTAATGGTGATCTAGGGGGGAGAAACTATACACCTAGACCTTTGTATTGGAGGAAATAGTGGTTGCGGTAAGAAAGGTAGTTTCAGCCTCTCTGAAGTATGTATATATAGAGTTTTGTAATTGCCACAAAATCTTAAAAAAAAAATTGAATCTTGTTTTTTGTCTTTGACAGATGCAATCTGGTTCCTGTCAGTTCTTTTCAAAACATTGCTTATAATATCATATTTCTGAGTCAATTCTGTGATAATCTGCTCCCTTCTGTCTTATATTTCCCTCTGTTTCTTTCCTTTATCTAATATATCAGGCTACTTTTATAAAAGTCACTTTATGCCTTAGCCTCAGTTCTGTCCTGTTTTGTTATTCTGATATCATCAATCTCTGCCTCCAATTTGTCATTAATATGTTTTTCACTGCTAGTACAGTTTTCTCTTGAATTCTTTTGTGTACTAAGTTCATCTTTAGAAGTGACCTGTTTCTTTACATTTTAAAAAATATCACAGTGGCTTAGCATATAATATGTTGAGACAAATGAAGTTAACTGTTCATAGTTTATGGACACGTTACCTTACCACCTGGTTCGAGAGTCATTTTTTTTCATTTGTTTTCCATCTGGACCAGTGACTATTTAAGTTGCAAGACAGAATAGTTAAAACAAAGAATCCTACATCAGAATGCCATATACCCTAGTGGCTTCCATGTCTACCTGAAAAGCAGGCAGAAGAAAACAGAAACATAGACAGAAGAAGGAATTCTGTCTTGAATCATGGGGAAATTGAATATCAGCATTGTTTTCATGTTTTTAGGTGAAGTAGGCTAGAGTTATTGTGCAACTGGCTATTCTCAGTGGTTGCTGTTGAAGAAACTGTGTTTGCATGCATTAGTTACATCTTCATTGAAAGATCAGTATTAGAGAGCATGATTCTGTAATGGGGTGATCAAGAAGTTTGTAGAGGACAGCTGGTTTCTGGTTTCTGTTAGAATGACTAAGTACTTGTATAAGTTAGAAGAAATTCTGGATTTATCGTGAGTCGGGTATGATTAAGCCCTAACCAAAAGTGGGGAGGATTTTAAATCCTCTTGTAGACAGATTGAAGTGAACCTGAGTCTCCTATTCTGTAGGCCTGAGGAGGACAGTCACAGATTTATCAGCTAAAAGTTGTACATCACTCTGACAAAACCCCAAATACCCTCTTTTTCTACACTGACAAATGGCTGAAAAGACATTTTTGTTTGACAAAAGATGTCTCAGAATGACACATCCCTTCCTCTTCCCTCCCCTACTCCCACCATAAATGATTCCAATGGGACTATGTTCTGTGAGAGGGGAGATGGAGGGAGAGAAATGCTGTTGAATGGAAAAATTACTTGTTCCCACAGCTCAATCTTGCATTCATTGTAATCAAGTACCCCACAAATTTCTCTTCTTGTTGGCAGTGAACAAGGCATGAATTTTATTCAGAATATTAGGAATGAGTGAGATGGGGTTATAATGAAAATATTGTGCAGCTTTATAGCTTTCATAGTAACAAAACCTTTACATGAAATGACAGTAATCGGTATCATAGAATAACAGTATTTAAATGAGTCTATTGAATGAGATATGAATTGTATTTATATGATATAAGCACTTGACTTTCCAGAGAAAAAAAATTACCTTCAAATTATGTGAGAGGTCTGAGATAAAGCTAGTGAAAGCTCTGAATTTCTGCTAAGGATTAAACATCCAAAAAGATAGACACAACAGGTCATAGTAGGATAGCATAATAGGGCACCCTGTAGTGCTCAACTATTAAAGGTTTAATCCTTGATTATGAATTTTATTGCTTTTGTATATTTGTCTCAGACACTTAAAATAATGTTGTCATGGAATTTTGGATTAATATTTTTACATAATTTATTGTAATTACATGATTTTTCTGGTTTCTGCTTTTTTTAATCCATCAGCTGCTTCTGATTTCAGAACCTCAGCAGTGACCGACAGACAGTACCACAATGGTATTTGCAACAAATTATACATCTTACAAAGAATAAGAGTGATAGGCAGGCACTGGTTGGAGACAGAATTGTTTGTGCCTAAACAACATATAAAGTTTTTCTGTATCATTATGCAAGAAAAATAGCATAATTTGCAAAGATTGATATTGCAAATATATACAGAGATTTTTGGGGGGGAGAGGAAGGTAGTTAAAAGGAAAATAGTTCTAATGTTAACGTTTAATGTTTATTATTTATTAAATGTTTATGTTTAATGTAAATGTAATGTTAAGATTATAATAATAATAGAATTTCAGGCTGAATATTCACTCAGCTGTAATCCAACTCCTGTGTATACTGTTTTCAGTTTGCTAGCTCTAAATTAGATCTCTGGATCTAAATAATACCCTTTTTCATTTATATTTTACATGAAGTTCCCTATAGAAAGCACTGTAAAATATAAAACAATTTCTTTTCTTTCAGTATTTCAATTCATTGTGATACTTTTATGCTGCTCACCACGTTGAGCTACTGTTAAATTCTAATATTCTGTTAAACTTATAAACTTCTTCCTCATTTGCTATGTGCTCCCTATTTCAATATTCACAAATGCAAGCAAAGTTGTTGTGCAATGGCAGTTAGGGTCCTCCAACAAGAAATGATATTGTGATGACTTTTCATTTAATGTATTTATTTTTAATTAATAAATTAGCACATATTGGCATTCTCTGATTGGAATAAATGCACTGTCAAAAATATATTTCTTACATTGTTGACTATTCTTTTGAATGTATCTTTTTAAAATAAATTCCCAATATCTTAATAGAAAAAATGATATGAAAAAATTCAATGTTCAATGAGAAAGCAGTAGAATGTCTGGCATTATTATAATGAAAAAGATTGCATATTTGAAGTCACATACTCTGAAAATTATGACACTGTCCTTTGAAAAAAAAAATCTTTGTTCAAATATAAACAATTTCCTAAGCTACTTCTAAAGTACCAGCATACTATGACGGCAATAACAGAGACATCTCATTCCTTCTCCTTTAGAGAGAGAAATCTAGAGTTTTTCTCTTTGAAAGAAAGTAGCCTGTGTTGACTGTTGTGTATGATAGAAAGGATTAATTGGGAAGACATAAGGAGTAAAGATTAGAGAAACAATGGTCTCTGGAAATCAGAATTCCATCATCTTCCTCCTCTTTTGGATTCTTTCAACACCTTTGCATCCATGCTTTCCTTATATATCTTTTAATTGTTGTTAAATGCTGCTGAAACTGAACTACTTTAGTCCTCTTTAATCTGGGATAATTTAAACAAAGTGTGTATAATGTGACATAAATCCCTCAAAAATTCTTCATTAATTGAGGAGTCCCCTGCTTTGTTCAAAAGTTTCAGAAAACAAAATAGCAGATATATAGAATAAAATTCAAATAGTAGATGGGTAATACTGTAATATCAATTATGATCAGGTGATTAGGAACTGCTTTAAGGATTAATAAAATTTCCAAATGAGCAGACATACAATGAAATAAATTTGGGCATGAATTTAAAGGAAGGAACACAACTTTTTCAAACGCTCACCACAGCACTTGGGAGAAAAGGAAGAAATGGTTTCCACACATGTGGACATATTGCCAAATATTAATTGAATCAGATAGCTAATGGCATGGATCTGGAAAACCAGGTTGTTGGCAATGATCTCGGTAATCAGGTCCTACTGTCGAATTAAGGATTTGGTCCACTGTCAAACCCTTCCCTGCAGGGGAAAGCAGTGACATAAAAATGAGTTCTCCAGACTATCAAAGACTTGAGCCCTCCCTAATCAAAACTTAATAGCTGTTTCCATTTAGTAAATATCAGGAGTGTGGTTTCAGATATAATTAGCAAAAGTAAAAATTCTAAATATTTCACCTCTGAGTGCCTCAGTAGTTTGTATACTGTTCTTAAAACCTGGCGTATAGATGAAGAATAGTCTGAATGGGGAAAACATGGTAGCTGACATTTGGCTGCCCCTAAATAATGATAAAGTTAGATTCCCTGTAACCATAGCCTTCCTCAAAATAGTAATACAGCCATTCTGCCCACCATGAGGAAAAATGGAACCTTCTGAGGTGTTTTAAATTAAATGAAAACAAAAGAAAAATCCAAGCAGGGGATTTTTTCAAGATTTTATTTTGACATACTGTCTTACAAGGGGTAAACAAAGCATGGTAATATAAATAACACAGAGAGTGTTTACGATGGTTGCAGTGAAGTAGGCAACCATCATGAACAAGAACTAAACTACATAGGTCTGCCACTGATGGATAATTAGTCTTATGGCAGAGTGAATATATAAAATAACCTTTCCTGCCAGAACTCAAGATTTGTGTGTGCAAAATGTGTTAGCACCAATAAATGTACGAAGATATTCAGTCTAGATAATCATGCATAGGTATAAATATGAGGTGCCATATTTTCCTTTATTCTTCCTTTATGAAGTATTTTGATCTGCAAAAGTCATTTGGATTTTGTTAGAAACCTGCCACAAGATTCCTTCTGCTGTTTTCTTAATCTGTCTTCATTTCATTGACTACAGGAGCCCTTTACAACATTCTTTCTAAATGCAAATGATGGCAAATTTGACCACCCAGATCGAACCTTCTCTTCAGTAGCGAGGTCTTGGAGAAACAGCCAAAGAGATACCTCAGATGTGAAGGTAACATATGCATTAAATGAACTAATAAATATGTATTTTCATTTATGGTGTTTTGTTTCATATAGAGACAAAGAAGGTTTTATATTTCATATCTTTATATTCAGTACACTAGATTTAGCTTAAATAAAAAGTAGATGTTACTAAAGATTATTGTTCTAATAGAAACAATCAAAGATTCTTTGAAGTTGAGTGGACAAAAGGTGTTTTGTTTTTACAGAAAAACAACTGAACTGATCTAATTTAGATCACATAATCAGGAGATGGAGAAAAGCCCAATAAATTGTTCTTTCCTGCTGTTAACTCGATATTTGGCCCACTCCATAAAACACAGCAGGAATTGGATTTGACCTTAAAGTGTCATATTGTTATAGCTTGCCTAGCTCTGGGTTTGCATTGCCTGGGGCAATTAATAAAGCATTAATGACAAGACCCATTTAAAATGTTGGCTTTTCTGTACAGCTTTAGCTTTTACTTGACTGTGCCTGGGGGCATTATGCAACAATACACATTAGATTAAAACAACTTCTACATGATATACAGAAACAGCCGGAGAGCAGGGTGATTTTACTGTTGTTATCCCTTACCTATTGTTAAATACAAAAAGCTATTGTTCATATACATGGAACCTTATCAGAAAGAAACCAAAATCTTATAATATTTTAAATACTATTGTCCATTCTTGATTCTTATTTTCTCCTAATAAGGTAGGCAAAGACTGCAGTATACCATTAATTTCTCTCTCTAACTTTATTTTTAAGATAATATATTTCTCTTCTATTTCAATACTACCACTCATACTAGGATATGCCAAAGTCAAGGTCACATTACCATTATATTTTTTACTTAACTTGACAAAAGAAGAAGTAAGATTGTTGATTTAGTTTTATTGCAGAGCTCCTGTTTGCATAAATATTTTAGCAGTCTCAGAAGTGTATGTGGATAAACCATGCTATTATTATTCAGTTTCTAGTTAGAATAATGAATTGTAAATTGTATTGTTGTCTTAATATATGGGAGAAAATGCTTTTTAAAGAAAAGAAATTAACGTAACCCTCTTAAAACCCATTTCATACTTATTTATGCTCCTCTCGAAGTCAATAGTGTTTTAAGTATTATCACTGTTACCTTTCTGACAAAAAAAAAAAAAAAGAATTTTCAAAACTTGTTGGAAGGAATTCAAATTACTATCTACTGTATTTGATGTGCAGCAATTTCTTTGAATTCGGAGTGCTGACATTTTTGTTTTTCCTTTTCAATGAAAGTGGTTTTCCTGAAGCTCCACTGGAATGGCCTCCTAGGAGTGGGGCTGAAACAACAGATAAGAGCCTTAAACTGAGGAATAAGGGAAGACAGTTGGAAGTGACTGTAATCTTCTTGCCTGGCTTTAGTACACAGGAGGAGGGCAGTTAAGTACATGAAGGCATAGCAAAAGATAAAGGAATATCTGTGGACAGACAGAGGGATGATATTCAAGTAGGGTGTATAATTAGTGAAAAGATTGTTCCTAAACTAGCAACCAAATGAGTTATCAGTAAAACAAGGAACTGGAATATTTGTATGAAAACACCAGGAGCCTTGTGAACCAAGTGGGATAATTTAAACTGCTGCTGCCAGCTATTGCAAGGATGCAGGAATTATGGAGGAATAATGGTTGTGGTTACAAAATATATTTTTATTTTAAAAATTGAAGTTATTCAAATGGAACAAGTATTAAAAAGTACTCGAAAACAGGTACTTGCCTTCAGAAAGGGTAGGCAAAAGACGAAGATATGGCATAGCTATATACTTTGATGTCATTGAACATAAAGAAGGGAGCTGTGTAAAGCTTGGATAAAATAGTAACGATTAAGGGTCAGAGTCTCACTGGGGGAAAGATTGTAAAATAATTTATTCTAGCATACATTTGGGAGTCTGCTGTAGAGCCCCAGAGTCAGATTTAGACATATATATACATTTCTGTTATGCCATTAGAAAAAGAAATACTACTTGGAGCTAAGTCATTACAGAAAATCTAATATGGGAGGCACAGATGAGGTATGTTAGCCAATAAATGTTTTCTCCAGATAATCCCTGACCTGTCTGTTCAGGGTTACTTCAGGGATTAAAGATGCTTTTTAAAATATGTTTTTGTTAATTAATGAAGATACAAGGCAGTTGAGTTTAGAAATTAACCTTGAGTTGATTTATTATGAGTTGGTTTAGCTTAAGATAAAAATAGATAAACAAAAGCAGATTTGAAAATAAGCTAAATCATTAAAAGCTGCTAAAGCGAATAGAAAAAGTTCATAATCTGTCTAAATAGAAAAGATAAAGTAAAGGTAGAAAAGAGAAGAGATTTTTAGGTGCATTTAATAACAGCATTCAATATATCACATCATCAAATTAATTTATTATATATTGATACAAAGTCCCTACTGGAATAAGTCTGCAGTGCATTTTACTAGTCTAAGTGGTATATGTAAATGCATTGCTATTTTGTGTTCAGTTTAATAGGGAAACTTAAAGATTGGCATGACAGAAAGCTTACAGCGAGACCAAAGCTACATGCTTAGCATTATAGCAATAAAATATATCCAGGCATCTAAATTCCAGCTGAAGGAGTTTGCTTAGACTTTTATTTGTTTCATAGCTCTCATGTTCTTGGAGAACACAAGTTTTTGTTTTTTCCTTGTTCAATTTTTAATATGTGTTCATGCTGTATAAAGCAAATCCTTAGCTCTTTCTCTGCTGGAGAACAGCTAGTAGAAGTATATACCCAAACTGGAGGGAACCATAAGAGCAGCAAATATATTTAAGGAGTTGGATACAGGAAAAAATGTCTGTATGTGTGGGGAAATTAATGCCTAAGAGTGAAGACATGGTAACATAAATGCTATGAAATATGCAACTATGTGAAAGGGAGAAAAATTGTTTGTCAGGGAACAAAGAGGTAAACCCCAGAGGAAAGCTCAAAAATGCTTACTTAACAGAGTTTGAAAAGTTAAAGAGAAACTGAGTATTCTCCAAATTTGAATATCCTCCCAAAGGGAAGTGATAAAATCCTTATTTCTCAAGATTCTTAGAAATGTAGACTGGTAAAACAGTGGAAAAGCATCAGGGACAATCATGAATTGGCAAGAGGATGCGCTAGTTGACCCTTTAGGCCCTTTCCATTTGTAGAGTCTGTGTTTCTTAGCGATAAATCAAGAATGAGTATAGCAGCTAATTGTTGCTGTTGTTTGTTGCTTAAGATCTTAATGAACTGCATTTCTCAATGCCATGACATCAGGGCCAACTTTTCCCTGAGGCCTTGGAGTTCATTCTGAAAAAGGACAGGAAACTGAACTATTATTAATATTACAAATACCCCATTTTTTTCAGATCAGTTGTGCTACTACTTGGAATGCCTGGCAGGCTTTTTATGCATTTTAATCGAGTTTTTAGACACTGGAAAAGGAGTAAGGTTTGAGGAGCCACCAAGAAACCCCCTTAAAATCCCTACCCATTTTCCCTCACTTCTAAGCACAGCAACCTCCATCTTGCATAGTAAAAGAACTTCAGCTCTGTGAGTGTGAAGCAATCAAACATTCATGTTCAGCTGTCTGATAACATCTAATATTTATATAGTGGTCCTGCAAGAAAGTCGATGTTATGCTAAAGAAAAGATGTGTAGAGCTTACATGTGAGTATAAAATCTTAAAGCATGTTCTCTGTCCAAGTGTTCCTCATGTTTGTGTACTTCTTCCTGGCTGCACACACAACTCTAAGTGTAGATCTTTGACAGTGGCACAGGAGTGGATCCCATGTGATATACATGCTGGAAATGCATGTATAGAGATATTGCATAGAGATTTTTTTTGTCCTTACAGTAAATATGAGGTGTGTGGAATGTGGACAGTCCATCAAAGTAGCAAACTTTCAAAACTGTTAAGAACAGCAAGTGTTCATTATTCATGTATTCCTTATCGTATATTTTAAATTCATCTGAGCTGCTTTAAGAACATTTAATCTCTGATCTCACTAATCTCATTAATTACTGTGGCACAGGTTATGAAATAATTTAAAACAGTGTGTGTAATGAATTATTCTGACATTTTTCAAAGCTGTATATTGTAAGATGGTCACAGTTTTTGCTATCAAGTACTATATTAAATAATATGAGTTGCCTTAATTCTTTATTAACGTCTAATAAAAAATCCTTTAATTTTTTTTTCAAGAAAAGTAAAATCTGTATTATGTTTTTTTCGTGGTTTATTGTTTAAGAAAGAGCACTATGAGGTGCTTTATTCTGAAGTCACTTCTGAAGTGGGTCAGTTTTAACTAGTAATTTGAGGTTTTAAGCATTGCAGACATTTCCCACAGCAATGTTCTTCTGCAAACTCAGTATGCTTTAAAGGAAACTTCCAAACCACATTTAAAGATAGTCGCATTAAAACCTAAAAAATAAATAACTGACATTTGCACAGGAATGTATATCTGTTTGGGAAGTTGCATTTCTGCGGGTCAGTCTCCTCTTCCCACATGCATGTGTCCTCTCTTATATTTTATCTTCCCTTCCCCCCTCCTTCCTTCTTTCCCTCCCTTTGCATATGTGCAGTCTCCTCTGGAACAGAATTGTTTCACGTTGAGATAAGGAAAATAGGGCTGTGGCAGTAGTTTGATCAGTCTAAAAACAAGCCGTAATTTGCACTTATTGATACATCTTGAATTGTGACAAAAGGTACGCCACCTTTGAAAAATGTAGCATATGATAGGTTATTGATCAGTGGATGATTAAAGATCTACTTAGACAATTTTGTTAGCTATGTTTGGGCTGTTTTGGTTCATTTTCAAAGAGACCTGTTCACCTATAGTGGATGAAACAGAATTAATACAGTGTGTGCTACATGAGAGTGGTAACACCCAGGGGAGAACCTGGATAACAGTTTATTTTATTGTGTCTCCCTTTATCAACATCGACCTTCTCTCAAGATAATCAGAACAAGCTGGACACGGAATGAATGTTAGCGGAGTGACCTTTGAGGAAA
This sequence comes from Anseranas semipalmata, assembly GCA_013399115.1. Classification (NCBI taxonomy): domain Eukaryota; kingdom Metazoa; phylum Chordata; class Aves; order Anseriformes; family Anseranatidae; genus Anseranas; species Anseranas semipalmata. The sequence goes on along the minus strand of VXAA01001015.1, from coordinate 75,356 downwards.
CAAGTCACCCGGAAATGACCATAACTTGGCCAGTCAGCTTTCACATTTTTTCCTTTCCACCACCCCCCCTCTCCAGTTTTTGGTAACACTGACTTCCAGAGAACCCCCTGTTCAGGCACTAATCTTTCCTAATGCCTCTCAAACTTGTTATATTACTTTTTGAATAGTGTGTTTAGAAGGTAGCTCTGACAAAATGTCATTAAGGTGCCTTAGTGTAAATTAACACAGTTAATGGAGGTACTCATGACTGACTCATTGACCCAGTATTGGGCTCTTGTGGAATTAATGGATGCCAGGGGATCAACCTTTTGGGAGGAAAAGAAAGAAAGAAAAAGAAATGGCAGCTTTAAAACATTGAAGTGAATTATATTAGAAAAGTGAAAACGTCTGGGTTGGATTTGATTTCATTGGGAGGCCATAAAATGGTATACCCTTAGCAAAACATATTAAACAGAAACGTCAGATGTGATTCAAGTGGTACACAATTATGATAGTGTTAATAGTGGTCCTCTATCACTCCAAGACATATTTTTAAAGTTTAATTTCTCAGCAGCTTGGATTTGTCACAGGCTTGTAAATTAGAACATGCATTTGGGGATGTTTTCTTATATGAAGACACAAGGCATATAATACTGTTAACTATACCTTGGGGTTTTAGTATAGCTATTAAAATAAACTAGAGATCACATTTACAGACAAGAAATGTCTGTTATAATATTCATTTTACCTTTTTTTACACCCCTCAGTAGCTTTACTGCATCATTCTTCATCTGAGAAGAGCCAAGCATCTCAGGCAGTTTGAAAGGTGGTGACTATTAAATGATAGAAAGCTAACCTGTCTTATTAGAAGTGTGAATGAAAGGGGAGCAGAGGAGGTTACCAGCTTGTGAAATGTCAAGGACAACTAGACAGAAATTACTGCAAATGGTTTTAGATCACTAGAATCCCTATTTTTATTAACTCTTTGAACTCTAGATATTTATTGTGGTAAGAAATTGCCCATGACAGGTTATGTAGTCTGAAAGATTTATGTAGATCCTTTGATATGTTTTGGCAATCACTAAGAAACCAATGAAATTTACTGAATTGTATCAGTTAATGCAAAATTGTATATCAGCTGAATGGCACACAATAACAACATGCATATAAATTGCTTAATTGGTCTGTGAATGTTTTAAAAATACCAGGCTTTTTTTTTTTTTTTTTTTTTTTCCAGTATTGGTCCTCTGTGTCTTATTTCCTTTCATTCCCTCGTTTCATGCCCACAAACTGATGTAACTTCTGGGGAAGCTTTTTTTACATGTTATTCATGATTTTTTCCTTTATGTCTTGTTTTACACTGGCTGACTCAATCTTTGTTGTTTAGGAAGATAATATTGTGAGATTTGTCTTTCATGAACATTTATAGCTTGATGTAGAAACTTTACAGAAAAGAAAAACTTTCTCAAAATCATGGTAGCTTCAAACAACCATGCCTTTGTGCAGACCTGGGTTTACATTGACCTTTTACCTCTCATTACACTAATGGTGAAATAGGAGTTTTAAGGATCCACTTATCAAACAAGTCAAGTCAAGTGGAGAGCAGGATGGGAGACAGAAGGTCCTCTGTGTCCCATCCACTGGTGTACCTGCTATCACTGAGATGCATTTTCCCCTGCTAATTTCTGAGTCTCCTAATCCCTGCCTTAAGGGTGAGTTTAAAAATGACCCTTCTAACAGATGGAAATGGTGTAAAAAGAGATGCTACATGGTAAATTCCACTCTGCATAAAAAATAGCAGATCTTGTCAAAAAGTACGCCATCTTAATCTCTGATCTAAAGGCCACTGAGGTTGGCTTCTTTTTGATAAGCATTTGACAAAGTATAAGAAAAATATATATAGGAATAAATGATGTTATGTACTGTTTAGGAATAATTTTATAATGACTTCTAAGGGCTCATTTGGGGAGAAAAGAAAAGAATATCTTATAGATCTGTAACTAAAACTTAAGCCATGTAACAATACACAAGATAAAATAATTGTCATTTATTTTTATTTTTAGGAGCTGAAAAGGTGTAAAGGTGGCATGAGAATGCTTTCCAAATGTAATAAGCTGTGCAAAGAGAAAAGAGTAATTGGTTCTCTGTATCCACGATGGAGTGGTGGCTAGGACAAGGGAAAATAAGCTTAGCTTGTGTAATGAAAGATTCAGGCCAGGCATTAGGTAAAACTTGCTCACATGGAGAATAATGGAGTCAGCTAATGGAAAGATTGTGGAGCTGCTGTCAGTCAAATTCTGGGACAACAGGGTGGACAAGTATCTGTTTAATCTGAGGAATGGACTAGGTCACATTTCAACAGTAACGGTGTTTGAGATATCTCTTCCCTGTCCTTAACTGGAAAAACACCCAAAGAGCTGTCTGTGTCTACCCAAGTGCTTTATTAGACTATGAACTGAAACAAACCCAGTTGTGAAACAAAGAAAACTCAGACTCTGGCTGAGAAAAATGTAAATAGGTTTTCAAAATAAGCCTAGCCCTTGCTAGCGTTATCCTTTCCTTCATTCCTGTGTTCATTCTTCCAGCTTTCAGTGGCTTCTTGGTTAACACAATTCTCCCCGGGCCCTGGTTGTCATCTTTCTGTCTCCGCTGAGGTTCCCTCCTGTCTGCTCCCTGCCTTTCCCAGCAGCCTCCCAGCTCTGTCCTTGCTTACCCTTCCTCTCTCTGCCTTCCCCAGCCTGCGCTTCTCCCAGCTAAGCATGCTTTGGGGCTCTGGGAAAGGCACTATTTGCCTTTCCATGCTCAGCCAGCCCCTGCTGCCAGCAGCAGGTAGAAGCGACAGCTTTTTCATTTTTGAAAGTAGTGAAGTGAAAGTACACACAGAATAGATGCATGAAAACAAATGATCTTTTATCTCACACTTCTCTAGGTTAGCTGTATTTTCTATGCTTCCACGTAGCTGAAGACACATTTTAAAGATTTTTTTCCAAAGATTGACAGGTTATGGCCACAATTTTTTCACAATGGGTCCGTGTTTTAGTATATATTCATTCATTATCTGGAAATGAGAAGGGGATGGCTTTATCTGAACTAATTTTTAAGTGATATGGTTACATAGTATAGTCAGTAGTGGAGACAAAATTTAAGAGGCATATCAAATGATACCAAACAGAATGGAATGGTTAATACAAAGTATGGGAAATATGTAACTGGGAAAGGTCACATGCGACATTGTTTGCATCTGTAGTAAAGGTTCAATTCATACTAAGTAGTATTCAAATAAGCAAACATAATTGTAGGCTGCACTAAAAATAACATTGAAGAGAATGCTGAGACTGTAACAGTGGATTTATTAAATTTTTTGAAATGCCATGTTTAGTTTGGTTACACTGACTTAAAAAAAGAAAAGACCAGGAGATGTGTAACTGAAATGATTAGGGTTCTAGAGAGAGTGCTATTTCAGGAAGATTTAGAAGTCTGGCACTGGTTAGTTTCCAGAGCACAGGAATAAGACAGGTCAGGCTAAACATATACAATGCAATAAATCTTCTGAAGAAAGTTAATCACATGCTTTCTATTTATTCTATTTCTATTTATGTTTTCTGCTATACCAGACAAGGGAACATTAAATTACACTGAAAGCAAATAGCAACAAAGATAAAATTTCTAAATGGGAATACCATAAAAAATATTCAGTGACTTAAATCTTTTTGTTTCAAGATACCACTGAAGTCAGAACATTAGGAGAATTCAATTAAACACTAGATGTGTCTCTGGCTAAATCTTTCAGGTACATTAGATGTAAAAATTCACAGTTACATCCTAGGACATGTAAAACTGAAAAAGAAAAGTTGAGTTTACACATCTCTGATGGAATCATAAACATGCTTGCTATTTGAAATTATGGGTTAGCACACCACCATATTGCATAAAAAAATATATATATATTAAAAAACAGTAGTATGTGTTTCAAGCTTTATATCCAAAATAGAAATACACTTTGTTTTAAAGTTATACTTTTTTACTTTACTGAATTCTGTTTAATTTGAATATTGATTTTAATATAACTTTGAATTAGTAATATTTCAGCATTCTTAGATTCTCTGGAATTTGGCCTCTTTGAGGCTGTCAGTGATTTGTACTGTAGCACATGTTGCTTTGTGGCCAGCTCTTGGTCCAAAATTAGTAGTAGAAAGTCCTAGAAGGATTTGTGTCTAGTTTTCTCCAAATTTGAGGACTATTCGTTCTTCTTTGACCTCCATTAGAGCAGACCTCTAATTCCTCGGGAACCTGCGAGTTAGTGAATCATGCTTAGAGGAAAGGGGACAAGTTTGCTTTTAGAACCCTGAAAACCATTAGAGGTGCATAATCAAACTTAAGATTGTCAGTAAAATAATCTGTTTCCTTTTAACCTTATAGGATATTCAGGATTGCTTTTTGTTTTGCTTTGGCCTGGTTGCTCTTTTAGTATTTACCACATGTAATATTTTTAAATACTTTTGGCTTCTTGAAACTGCATGTTTTGTATGAGCTATTCAAGGTCAAACACGTCGCACTTGGCTACTGGTTAGATATTGATTGGCATTACATTTTAGTCTAATCTGAATTCAGACTGTTTATAGTATATTAAAATGATGTAAAGAAGACAAGTAAATTGCCTCCCCCAAAATACTTAAATTGTAACATAAATATTCATATATATATATGTTTTTAATGAATAAACTTGAAAGGACCATCTATGCTTCAACTGCTGTATTCTCTATGGAGTTGCAGATCCGATTTAATTAGATAAGTTAGTGTCTGCTGTGATTTTTTTTTTATGTTCTGCATGTCTGCAGCCTTTGAAAGGACCACAAAGAGGTTCAGGTTTCTGGTGCTGTGTCATCAATTTTGATCATGTTACACAAATGAATATCATAATGCTTTTAACAATGGAATTTAGAGAATTTAATCCATACCTGGATATTAGAAAAGAGATAGTGGAGTTTAAAGCTTTTTTTTTTTTTTTTTTTTTCCCCAGTTTAATACTCTCTGCTAAAATAATAGACAGCAATTTATGGAGATATTTATTATGTCAAAATGCATTTCTATTTAGCTATCTGGAAATTAAATTGGGAAAAATTTCACACTCTAACTTATCTATAATGTATTAATACACTGCAGATGACCGTAGCTACTCAGTTATTGAACTTTCACAGTTCAAAACCACGTATTTATGTTTTAAGGACATATGCTGTATTGACATTTTTCTCTCCATGTATTTTTGAATTTTTGTTACAATAGAAATGTTCATTAACCCTGAATTCTACTCCCTTATATAGGTAATCAAATTGCCACCTCTTCTTATGCATTAAAGAATATAAATAAAATAAAATCAATACAGTCTAATCAGAAACTTTTTTTCCTTTTTAAATAGTTTAGTTAAATGGTGATTAAAAAATCCAATTCATTTATAGTCCTGAAGGATCAGTATACAGTTTCTTGTATACATTATTCTGAAAAGGTCTCCTTCATTGATATGAACTTTTGCTTTTTATGAGAACAGATATGGGAAAAACAAAGGTTGAATATTTCCGTATGAAAAATGTTGAAACAAATACAAGAAAACTGATTATAAAAATTCTTAAATATATCCACAGAAACATAAGTGAAGCAGGAGTGCTTTCGTGGTTACTACAATAGAGCCTGATTACAGCAGCACCGTTTAGCATCTCTGTATAAATGTAAGATTTCATTGTGTGTTTTCTCTCTCCTAGGAGCTAATTCCGGAGTTTTACTACTTACCAGAGATGTTTGTCAACAGTAACGGCTATAATCTAGGAATCAGAGAAGATGAAGTTGTTGTGAATGATGTTGAGCTCCCCTCTTGGGCCAAGAAGCCTGAAGACTTTGTCCGTATCAATAGGATGGTAAGCAGCACTTTAATTTAGCCTGGGTTAGGACTTCTGTGTTTTAGTAGGCTAACCTGATGCTGCTTTTTCATCTCTTTAGAACTAGGTTTAAATAAATAAAACAGAAATCGAAGGAAAATTTACATTCTGTCTTACTTGACAGAACCCTTTATTTTACACTAAAATTCAGTCATTTACTCTCTCATGAGAAGGCATCAGATGGGCATGAGTTGGACAATGTAGGACAGCCTGAAAAATTAAATCTGTTCCTCTTCACCACCTTCTACATGAAACAATAAAAGGTTGTTATAAATGCTGGTGTATTGCAAGAAATATTCTGTTCCTCATTCAATGGAAGCTATGTACTTCCCATTCATCAGAAATGAACTGGAAGTGTAGAAATATAAACAACTGCAGTCTCTGAAGAAATTTTGCAAAAGAAATGCTCTGATTTAAATCACCATGAAGTCTGCAGAATTTAAGCATGAAAAACACCTATGTTGGTGTTTTTTTCTCTTTAGTTTTATAGATAATGATTTCTATTAATGATAGAATTAATATGTAAGTATGCTTATGGTCATTTTTAGGAAAAACAAAGTATATTCTAATGTTTAGTCCAGTAATAGTTCAATTTATAGTTGTGTTTTGGAAATGGATCTTCCTTAAAATGTGTCTTACCTACATTACTTATACAGTCTTTGAAGCTATGGGTTTCCATACAGTTGCAGAGCCGTTCAGCTTGTACATTATTCCCTACAGTGCTTTTGTGGTAGCACTGTATGTCCAGCAGTGTTGTTTTTCTTATGATCAGTTTGGCAATTTAATTTCAAGAAATGTGTATTTAAAGAAAATTTTTCTTCAGGGGTTGGTGGAAAAATAGACATATGAAGTTCAAAAGAACGGAGGAATATTATAAAAACAAACTTATTCCTAGATGTGTGTGATTTAGAAGTGTCTGTTTGGAACAGTAAATGCTTTGACATATGTACAGCAGTCTCCTAAGGAAGTGATGGCAACCTCATCACTTGAGACATATGAAATGCACTAAACAAAGCATGAGAAATGTGTTCCAGGGAGTAGTCCATCTCTGGCAGGAAGAAGCTGAACAACATTTTCCTTCTTTTTCTTGGCTGCTTTCTCTTATAGATTCATATATTGTAACATGCTTTCAAAAGCAAATAATTGTCACAGCTGGTGGCAATAAATTCAAGTGCAATTTTACCAGCAAAAAAACGGGGTGGACTAAGAGGATCACTACCCTCCATTGCCGTTCTCAAGTGTGGTACATGCAGTCACAGGTGAGCATCTCCAGGATGCCCATGTCACCACACAGAGCCCTTTTTGGGGGTTGTGGTTGGGGTGAAACCTGAACTGGGCTCAGGAGTAATCACACTGAAGTTGACCAGAGGTTTAGTTTTGACATCTGTAAGAACAGAAGCTTGATATCTTAGTGGCAAAGGATAAACAAGCTGCCATCTTTTGGGAAATAAAATGGGAGATGCATATTAATGAATCCCCTTAGGGAAATTTTATAAAGAATGTTCCTTTCTATATCCTAAATTGTTTCTCCATCTTTCCACAAAGATGGAAGGGTAAAAGGTGCTATGTGATAAGAGATCACTTGAAGAAAATCTTTAGCTTTAGTTTGTTTGGTTTCTGTTGTGCATTTTCTGCTTTTTAGAAAATAGCATAGGAGCTCTCTATACAAAAGTTTTATTCTGGGATATTTATGGCTGCTTGTGTGAATTTAAAGTACAGCATTTATGCCTCTTCATGACTATTACTTCAATAAAGGCTGGTGGTTAAAAGCTGGAAATACTTTTTAAATATTAAGCTGTAATAGCACTAATGACTAATTCCATATGTGTGTGCTGCCACGAGACGGACGAGCTGGTGTTAAGATTGTAGCATTTGAATTACAGGCTTCAACTAATTGCATACTTTGCCAATTTCTAAAATCAGAAATGATCTCACTTACGTATCACACCCTTCCACCCCTGTCCCCACAGATGTGAGCATCATGCCGTTATACAGTTTTGCCTGGAGGCATGTTCTGCATGGCCTTTCGTCATCCTAGCATCTACTTTTAGCATGATCAGTAGCTGAAGTTCAGTTCTACACAGATACGTACTGTCTTGAAGTGAGCAGCCTGATGATGTTTGCAAATGATAATAAAATTGGGAATTGCTTAGAAAACAGGAGAAAGGGGCATAGATTTATTTGAATTAGATGCAGAAAATACACTGAAAATCACCTTGGGAGGAAAGAATTAAAGATATTCAATAGGAAGCAGAAGTCTGGAAACAAAAATAGTACCAAAAGAGAGCAGCAGCAAGGGAAGGGAGATAATGAACAGCAATTAGATTAGATATGACTGTAATTCTATATGGCACCAGATAGGATCCAAAGTATTTGGATGCCATCTACGGAGAATTGTTGCATCACAGCGGATGTATACAGTTGTACCTGCCTATGGTCCTTCTGAGACTGCACCTGGAATATTGGATTCACTTCTGGGTGACTAGATGACAAAAGAAGTATTTGCATTTGGAAGCAGTTCAGAGGGTAGAAACAATGTGAATAACTTCAGGATGTTAAAATAGCGGGATATATGCATAGTTTTTTGTAAAGCTTATTATAAAGTAGCAAGTAGCTAAAGTAGGATAATCCCTTTCATGAAAATGCAGAAAATATGTATAGTAAGAAGTCACAGAATTATATTTTGAAAGATAAAATGTGTAATAATTTTTCAGAAAAAACTTCCTCACATAGGGTTTTAGTGCATAGGGCAAACAGTCACTATGCTTTCATTTTGGTCACTAAAAACAGGTCAAAGTAGGGAACAAATATAAAAGAATTGGAAAGTTTGACATTCCCTACGTAATGTCAGAGTCCTTGTTTTGAGCTGGTCAGCAGATGTATTATTCAGTTAGGTCATCCCCAGGCCAAGCTCTGGCTGTTACACAAGAATCTATCTCCAGAAAAAAACTAGCCTGGGTGTGGTGCTGACGTGTAAAACAGCAAGCTTGTGCAAGTCTGGAATTTCTACAGCAGCTTTGCAAACCGAGTAGAGAGCAGGTTTACAGGAAAGCCACAGAAAATTGAGGAATATTTCAAGTGTTATCCCGATCCCTTGTCCAATGAAGGCTGTGATAGTCATTTCATTTCAGAGAAATAGATCCTATGTGGTACTGTGTCACATAGAGGTGGAACTCCTTTTTCCCTAGCTGACAATATTTTTATCTGTTCATACATATTTTTTGCTTGCTGCCAGCATATATAAAGTGTAATTTTATGTGGGAGTAAACACAAATCTTTTTATAAAGCTTACTTGACCATTTTCATTTAATAACAGCAAGAATTTCAGCATTTTGTCCTAAGGCTTACTAAAGCAAGCAGAGAACAGCCTAGCAAACACCATAGAGGCACAGTGATGTAAACCATCATAATTTAACCAATTGATTAACAAGCTTTGCTAAAATTCTGTTCAAATTAATAAATGACAGGCAGGTTTGGGTTGTTTCGTTTGATTGTTCAGTTGGGTGTTTTACATTTCTAACTAAACACAGAAATGGAAGTGGAAATGGTTTTCCATCAAAGGAGATTCCTTTAAACTTTGGAAAATTAGACTTATTATAAACACTGGAAAAGGCACTCAGTCCTGTTACTTTTAAGACCTGTTAAAGCAGATCCTAAAGCACTCAGCGTATACATCAGGGATTGTTGCAGCAGTTTTATTTATCCATACAAAGCTAGACTGATTACTACGGACTTACTCATGAAACATTAATAAAGCACTATGTTCAATGCTAACATGATTATGGTCTGACCTCGGTGATGGCACAAAGGACAGAGGCAGAAAGTGTCCCTGATAACATTACCCTAATGCTGGGCTCATCAATCATAATCTCCGAGTTTACCNCCACCCTCCCAGAAAAAAAAAAAAAAAAAAAAAAAACGCATAAAACCTTCCACAGATGTGCATCTGTAGTCCTGCTCAGCTTTTCAATCCCCACAGACTTCGAGCAGTCCTGAGAGCCAGAAATAGAGCATATTCAGTCAGTAAGTCAAGCATGTTAAATCAAGGCGGGGAACACCACTGTGAAACACTGAAGCAGAGCTTTTATAATAACTGTTCTTTAGTTTGGAAACAAAAGATGCAATATTGTATAATTCAAAGTTAATTACAATGATATTTTCATTATGGCTTAGGCACATATTAAATTACAAATTACAGTGTTGAGTAAAATGCATTCACCATAAATTATATTTTTGAAAGCCTAAATGGTGTCCTGTTTTTGTTGTACATATTTTGTTCCTATTACATAACTAAGATTGAATTTTCTTTCTGTCTTTGAAATGATTTATTTACACTCTTCTGCTGCCAATTACATTTTTCTACAATTCCCTGGCTATTCAGAAGCATGCATAGTATTTCATAATTAAAAAGCTTCTTGAATAGTCATTAGATACATCTATTATGAAATCTCTGTGCTGCGAGGATCTGGAAGATTTATCTTTTCTGCTCACCATTCAGAAGCAGCTGACGTTCCTTACTTAGCAGATAAGCATTAGATAAGATTTTGTATTATTTCATCACTAGTAGCATGTTTGATTTATTTTGTGTATAACCAAGGTTTGTTCTTAATGCAATTAAACTCATTCAGCTCACAGGGCTTTCAGCCTAACGGAAATGACAGTGATTTTTTTTTTTTTTTTTGAAACTTTCTATATCACTGATGAATCTATTTACATATTGAAGCTGCTCACATAAAGGATCAGTTTCTGTGCAAACATCCCTAAATAACCCAAATATGTACAATGCTCTTCAGTTTCACGTTTATTAAAAGAGTACTTTGCTTAAACAAACAGAACTAATTCCAGATATCAGTATTTCCTTTTTATTGTATTGCAAGAGTCAGAGTTTACTCCTATAATCTGAGAGAATCTGTACATTCAGAGCTCTTCTCATAATAATACCTGGCTAATGCAAAATGCCTATGTGTTAGAAAGGTGTTGGAATAGCATATTTCATAAATTCAGAACTCCCGATACTTTATACAACACATGGTTTGCATTAAAATAAAAACCAGTGCCTCCTACTGGAATCTCTATAAAACATATTTTTAACTCCAAATTAGGATGAGAGGAGAGGGAAGTGTGCTGCCATCATACTGCACAAGGCTTGGAATTTAAGGGAGAGAAATTTTCAGTAAGTACAATTACCTAGGTTTCTTAAGTCAGACTTCTAGTGGAAAGCATATATGTTCAGGTGTTCTAGTTTAACAGGTTAATGTTACTGTGGAGTGATATATGAAAGTCCTCTATTTGCCCAGAATTAGAATTGAAAATAGCTATAAAACTTGATCCGACTAAGCAGTAACTTGGCTAATATTTAGCAGTAACTTGACTAATACTTTATTTAGTTTATACATAGGCATCAACTTACTACTGTATATTTATATTTATGTTTATGTTTATATTTATTTTTATTTTTTATTTTTATATTTTACAACAGTTACAAGTCACATTTTCAGCCTGTGGAACACGTGTGCATACACTTGCATGCAAACAAATAAAAAAACGCTGTACCTTTACTTCAAAATATTTATCTTCATCTCACAACATTTTTTTATTATCAACTATAATAGAAAATAAGCTGGATATTAGCTCGTTTCTGTTTAACAGTGAGAATCTTTTAAAAAGACAAATAATACTGTATCATTATTAATATATATATTATCATTATTAATATATGTATATCATATACTATAGTAGAGACAATACTATATCACAGAATCACATAGAATCACAGAATCAGAGAATATCTTGAGTTGGAAGGGACACACAAGGATCATAGAGTGCAACTCCTGGCTCCACACAGGACTACCTAAAATCATCAGAGAATGGTTGAGGTTGGAAGAGGCCTTGGGAGGTCATCGGGTCCAACCCTTGCTCAAGTAGGGTCACCTAGAGCACATTGCACAGGATCGCATCCAGGTGGATTGTGAAGATCTCCAAGGAGGAGACCCACAGCCTCTGGGCAGCCTGTGCCAGGGCTCAGCCACCCGCACAGCACACAAGTGCTGCCTGGGGTTCAGAGGGAGCCTCCTNGGGGATTGGTCTCTTCTCCCACGCGCCAGGTGATAGGACGAGGGGGAATGGGCTAAAGTTGCGCCGGGGAGGTTTAGGTTAGATATTAGGAAAAATTTCTTCACTGAAAGGGTTGTGAGGCATTGGAACAGGCTGCCCAGGGAAGTGGCTGAGTCACCATCCCTGGAGGTATTCAAAAGACGTTTAGGTGTAGAGCTTAGTGACATGGTTTAGCGGAGGACTTGGCAGTGTTAGGTCATAGGTTGGACTGGGTGATCTTGGAGGTCTTTTCCAACCTAAATGGTTCTGTGATTCTGTGATTCTGAGATCCCCCTGAGCCTCCTCTTCTCCAGGCTGAGCAGTCCCAGCTCTCTCAGCCTCTCCTCACAGGAGAGGTGCTCTAGCCCCTTTGTTATCTTCATGGTCCTTTGCTGGACTCCCTCCAGTATGTCCAGGTTTCTCTTGTACTGGGGGGCCCAGAACTGGACCCAGCACTCCAGGTGCAGCCTCATCAACACTGAGCAGAGGGTAATGAACACCCCTTTTGATCTGCTGGTGATACTTTACCTAATGCAACCAAGAATACTGTTAGCTTTCTTAGCAGCAACGGCACATTGATGACTCACATTCAACTTGGTATCCACCAGGACATATAATTATATAAGTAATAATTATTAGTGCTCTTCTATTTTTTTTTTAGCTACATTTCAGATTGAAAATATGCTCACAAAATTATTTCCCCCAATATGTTTTAAAGCCACAATCTTTTTGAATACCGTCTTATGTAGGGCCACCAGCTTATCTTAAGGATATTTTTGTCTTTTTATGCATGTTGTTACTACTGTACCTACAAATTATATTTACACAGAAAATTGTCTCACCCTATTCCCTACTGAGCATTGCATATTCATGAGAAACCGAAGCATGTACTGTTGACACTGACGCACTCATAAATTTTCAGGAGGGACCTGCATGGAGGGGGAGTAGCCTGCCTCTGCTGAAATCCCCATTGCAGCAGTCCTCCACCACACAGCGCCTGGCAGGTATTCCCTTTGCCAGACCAACATCCTCACACCCTCCCTGGCAGTAATACTTTGGGCTTCCAATTTTGTGTGAAACTGAGAAATGTATAGTTCCAAATAACTAAATTCACCCCTTACAAATTTCCCCAAATCTTGAGTTGCATTTCAGCATACAGACCTTTAAAGAAGCATTAGACCTCTAAACATAGTACAATAAATCTGCTTAAAGCATTGCAGACAGAAGACGGGACATGCTGCCATGGAAAAGTAGCTCATTTATGTAGTAAGTTATTAAAGAGCAGTTCATCCATGTGAAATAGAAGTTCTCCATACCTGCCAGGGTCACTGAGATCTTCTCTGGAATGACAAGCTGCTGAGCAGGGGCCAGTCATGCAAGCTGAAACTGCCTCAGGGAAACATAACATAGACATTCAATTCTCCTACAATGGGGGAGAGGATGTTAGAGAAGATAATGGGTGAAATATGCTGATTTGACCCAAGCATTTTTTTTTCAGATTTACTGTCCAAACTTTAAGTAGTATGCTACCATATGAAAGTTTTGCCAGTTTTCTGAAATGTTCTGCATACTCTAGAAATAAAAATGCTATTTTTGATGAAAGCAAGCAGCTAACATTTCCATGAACTACTTTTTAATAAATAAATAATAGATATTGCTACAAATGAACCTTATAAATATGCAGAGTTTGGAGGAGAAAGAGAACAGTTGGGCTGCTCATTGTAAGCTGGTCAGAGATGGATGCTGGAAAGACAGCAGGCTTTAAATTCTGTTTTAAAATTTCTTACATACAAAGGAACATTAAAAATTGAGCATTTAAAAGTTAGGAAATGCTTTATTTATGATTGCAATGGCATACGTAATTTTATCCTTGCATGCTAACATCATGCACGCTGAATGAGGTAAAAGTCCTATGAAAAAGATCATACGAAATCACGCAGTTACTGGCTATATCATATTGCACGCATGCAATATAATATAATTATGGATCTGGCATTTCTTAATTATTTATTGGGAGACACACTCTGAAACCAAATAGTATTAGTTTAATAATATTTAGTGTTAAACAGTATTAATGCTATTTAAATAACATTAGTCACAATTTGCATGTGATGGCCTCTGATTTTGAAAAGGGAGCAACACATTTTTATACGTTTCTCTGCAACATTTGTTTGTAGCTTCTTATAGAATCCTGAACTTCAGCCCTTGAAAACTGAGCTGCATGTCAGCTATTAGGCCTGAGCCTTCCCATCAATTTTCTTCAGAAATAACATTCACTGGTTTTGACAGAAAAGGGTCCACTTTTCCACCATGCCATAGAGAGTTCCTCTTCCATGTGGAGCATTAGGGGGAATGTCTGAGGAATGATTGTGTGGTTATCCATGGAGGCAGACCCAGTTGTTTTTTTCTGCTGGCTGCTATTCCTCCCTGTGGAGTGGTGGGCAGGGAGCTGCTGCCAGTGTGATATGGTACTATAATGTCAAATTATTATTTCTGCAAGCGTCTAAAGATGTCTTCTTCTGATGTAAATGAATAAAATAAAAATACATTTTTTCCAAAGTTTGTCTCCCTATGAAATTTAAACGTTCCTGGGACAGACATGAAACCCTGTCCTACCTGGAAAGTGTTTCCCCTGAATATGAATAGTGGCACTGTGCTAGAAACAATGGAAGAAGCAGGATTTTTTTTTTTTTTTTTTAAGACAGAGCTAGGCTCTTCTCAGTGGTGCCCAGTGCCAGGGCAGGAGACAATGGGCACAAAGTGGCACCCAGGAGGCTCCCTCTGAACCCCAGGCAGCACTTGTGTGCTGTGCGGGTGGCTGAGCCCTGGCACAGGCTGCCCAGAGGTTGTGGGGTCTCCTCCTTGGAGATCTTCAGCAGCCGCCTGGACGTGGTCCTGGGCAGCTGCTCTGGGTGTCCCTGCTTGAGCAGGGGTTGGGGCAGGTGACCTCCAGAGGTCCCTGGCAACCTCAGCCATCTTGTGATTCTGTAATTAGTTTTCTTCTAACTGTATAATTAAAAGTTAGTTCCCAGATCTAAGAACTGAACTTCATCTACTCCGATCAAAGGGAACTAGGAATACAACAGTGTACAGAAGCAGGACTGTGATATATTTGGGGCAAGGACACATACAGAAACTTTGTTAAGGGAACGAGAATCTTTATTTTAGTACCAGTTCCTGTTTATGGCAGACCTTCTCTGAAGGTGGCGTTGGGAATGAAGGAATGAGTGTGCTAGGATGGCATCTTAAATACATTCTGAGACAGCTAGTCTGGTAGAGGGGTAAGGAGAAACTGTGTAATGCCTTTAGACTTGAAAGCTCCAGTTCAGGCAGTGATATCTACTAAGGATGCCAGTAATGTCAGATAAAGGCATATTGATTGGATCAGGCTCAACAGTAAGGCTGTCATCATTTCCTCTGTCTAATATTAGTCTCTTTCCATGCGCTGGGCAACAGAGTAGCAATCCTTGAAGACGTTTTTAAACCAGCTAGTCATGGGCTGTCTTTTCCCTGGTGAACCAACATTGTGTCAGAAATAAGTGTGAAAAATGCTCTTCTCCTTTGAGAAATTAGTCACAATCCACACAGAGAGTTCAGAACCTCATTTTGCCAATACAGCTTTTTAATCCTCAAGTTTCAATTTTAGATTTAAGGCTAATCAGAACTAGTTGGAAAATGAGGTAGAAGATTGGATTTATGAAATTGTTTTCCTACTTTCATCAGTTTCTCTTGACAAATTAGCTAACTTATTTGAAAAGCCCAAAAATTAATAATTAAACCCTTGCAGCTAGGAGAAACCCAGTAGCTGAGAAGAAAATTAGCTTGATATAAAGCTGAATGAAAGAAGAATATCTTTTAGTTTTTTTTTTCTCCCAATATAATTCTGTTTTTTAACGTTTGAAGGATTTCAAATATACCAAATAAGCCTGAACAGGAAATGTAATGATACCTATTATTTTCCTCAGTTAATAAGAGACGGTAAGACATAACTTAAGCATGAAAATGCAGGATGGAATTTACCTTCTAACTCTGAATTTCACTTGTAGGCTCTGGAAAGTGAGTTTGTGTCATGTCAACTTCATCAGTGGATTGACCTTATATTTGGCTACAAGCAACGAGGACCAGAAGCAGTGCGTGCACTCAATGTTTTCCACTACCTAACGTATGAAGGCTCTGTGAACCTGGACAGTATCACTGATCCTGTCCTCAGGGAGGTAGGTGTTTATGCCATTTTATTCTAAAAACTGCTGTCATCTCACAAGAAATGGTACTTTTTCCATCTTTCACTGCTGCAGAAAATTGTGGTGTGTGATCCAGAACTTGGGCCCTAGGTGACTTCAGAAGCAACTATTAATAAGCTAGCAATAAAACAGATGTCCCAAAGTATTTTGTTTGCTTGGAGTTGCTAATATATTTTATGGTCAGTTATGATATGGAAAACTGTAATGTAATGTATATTCTGTAATTTATATTCTGCTACTTTTTATAATTTACTTTTATTAATTCACTTAGTAGAACTGAGAATCTAAAGAGAAAAACTACATCGCAGTCATAGGAAAAAAGTCTCACCTTTTCAGTCAGATAATATACGAGAAAATTTGTATGTGAATAAGAAAATAGTTGCTAGATGGACAATAGAAATGATTCAGATTACTTTTGTGTTAATCATGTAAAGCATAATCAACATGTTGCCAGAATAGAAAATGTTTGCTGTATGTTGTGCATACAAACATTTATGTGTGCAATATATGTACATGCACATATAGAGTGTGCATTGCAAATTTATCAGTAAATTTAAAAAAAAAAAAATTCTAGTTACCTTGATAAATGTTTCCTTCCAGTGACTGTATTTGTTGTTAGTAAGACTATTAATTTGAATGATTATTTCTCAAATATCATCCATTCGTTGGATAAAACAATTGAAATTAGGTGGGCAGTATGAAGAAGCAACAGCTGCTAGATGAGTACCACTGTGATGAAGCTGTACACACAATCTTCCATTCCCCCAGACAGCTACCATCTGCTGTATGCAAAACAGTAATAATTTATACATTGCCAGGCGATGCGTTATTGTTTGTTTGTTTGTTTGTTTTTACATCTTGGAGACAGAAATCTACAGATTTCAGAAAGAAATAGGTTCTACGAAGCATTTACATTCAGCTAAATATTGGGTATTGTCATGTTGCTTTATAGTAGTGAGTTGCATCTTTCTACATGTGGCAGTTTTTGAGGAGTAGAACTAAACAAAACATTCATACCCCTAGGTTGCTATAGCTGGATTTTCATCCCATGCACTGCAAAGCTTATATTTTATAAACAGTATTTGCTTAGTTTTACAAATCAGCAGAATTACATTGATCCTGCTGCCTCAAATATTTGATGTCAACATCTACAAAATTGTTTTCTGCATTTAAAACTTTGAGCATGAGAAGAGTGAAAAAGATATAAAACTGTAGATACAAAGAAGCAATGTTTTTTAAAGTATAAAACAGGTGTCAAGCACCGTGAATACAGGGGATTTGCATGGCTTAAGGTCCTGATTAGCATGGGCAGACTCCTGTGTCTTGACTTTAAAGGTCTACTCCCACAGGGCAGCTTGTAGGATTGAGGTCTATCTGTCTGTCTGTGCACCTTATTTAACATCTTATGACATGATGAAACTCTTCAGCTCTCCTGTGGCTCTACTTACATGCATAACTTGTCATCAGAAATTTCAAGAAATTCATGGAAATGTTTTTGTGCACTCACTTGTACATCTAACCCATGCCCTGTCAGTCACTAGCATATAAACCTCTTCTTAGGCTTTTATGCCATATAAACTTCTGAAAGCACAGCTTTATCTTCTTTGCCACAAGTTAGATTAGTAAATAAACTACATTGCTAGCAATGAGAAGACAAAATATCTAGAAAAAATGAATCCTCTGAATTTTAGTTTTATGTATATATATAAAGTTGTATGCACATATATAAAAGTAGTAAGTTTTCTCCTCTAAGAGAGCTTAGACACTGAGGGTTTGTGGTTTGGTATAAACAGGTTAAAAATATTTTTTTATTTGTTTTTATAGACAGACTTGGAGCCTTTTTCTGTTTCGCTGGGCTCTATTTATGAAAGTAACAGACATTCTCTGTCCAGTAATAAAGCATTTGAAATCCTGATGATCTAGTAGATCAGGTATTTGGATATCTTATGCTACAAGTATATATGCTCTCTGTATATTGTTTTGTGGACACATTTTTTCTTATTTTATTCTTGCTTTTACCAGATATTCCAGAAAATAAATTAAAAGCAAAAAGATCTTTAAAAGCCTATGAAGACCACTTAGAAATACAGAAATGTAAAGATAGAAACACTAGACCCTATACAAGTAATGATAACAATTGTTTAATATGTTTTACAATGGCAGGTGGTGGTGTCTGGTGTCTTGGAAACACAATAATTTAAAAATTGAGCTTTGCAGTTATCCAGGAAAATCCGTATCTCAGCATCCAAGTTCTCTTATTTATTTTCTAAATAAACTGGAACACTTCCTTGTTTTGTCACACTGAGGATGGTGAATGTTCTCAATAAATGACTCTGAAATAAGCAGATTGGTACACACTTATCAGCAGCAGCCATTATCAGACCAATGGCCCCAGATACAGCAGTAGCCTCTTCAAACTGTGGCCATAACTAATTTCATATGCAGCTAAGTCCCAGCAGAACCTCTTCAGTGAAATGAGGCTCCAAATAAAACCTCACATCTAGGTCTGAGCTGGTCAGAGGACATAATTTAAAAAGGTAGATCCCAGCAACCTATTCATCCTATCCCAGCAACCTTGGGCTTTTCACTTTCACCCTTTTTCTTGAGCACCTCACTTAACCACTGAGGAGTATATTCCTCTTAGCTTTCTGTTAAGAATGGTAAAAGTGTAACTTCAATAGCCATCTGACTGGAGTGAAAACGCATTCAATGATGGTATAGCTCATCCCTGCCATTAGCTACGTCTTTATCCTGTGTATGCAGGAACCCTGAAAGAACTCTAATGTTTAACACTGCAAAAATGTCCATCCTGTGCTGTTTTCTGTTTTGACCTATTTAGTATAAGAGTCTCTCTGGCTTGCTTTCTTAGTTTTCTATTTTGCAAATTCAGAATGGATGAAAGCAGAATGGTGGGATAGCATTAAATTTTAGATTACTGACATCTATGAAATCCCATACGTCTGTCCCTGTAATAACTCTTTGGGAACTTAAGATCTGCACTTGATGGGTAAAATAAACTGATTTCATTTAAATGTACTGAATTTGATTTTTCAAACAACTTTGTCATTTTCTGATAGCACACACACACATACAAAAAAAAAAAAAACAAAAAAAACTGTAAAATGAGAGAAAAATGAAAGTCTTGACTTAAATGCTCTACAGAATGTATAAACCTGAATTTTGTTGTTTATATCTTTAATCATTAGAAATTGGGAAATTCTCTGGGTCTGTCAGTTATAGTAGCCTCTCTAATCTGCATGGTGCAAAATTGTTTTCGTATTGTAATAAGGAGAAAAAATGTGTAGCAAAATAAATATTTTTCAGGCCCCAAAGTAATTATTCTTTTTTTTTTCATTGCAACCTTTTACATTTTATTAGTATTTTTTTTCCTTTTTTAAATGTAAAAGCAGTGAGGTGAAAGCTCAAACCTGAAGAACAGCTTAAGGATATTGATTCATTCTTTCTTGACAGGTGAAATCATGGTTGCAGCACTAACCACAGCAATTACAGCATTAAAATGTCAAGAAATTAGAGGTCAGAATAACAGATAATTTTCTTCCTTTTGTCAGATTAAAAATTGACATTCTTTGACAGCACAGGATCTCTGGCTGAGAAAATTATGACAGCTTAACTCATCTTGTACTTGTAAAGCAGTAATTGATAATGAACTTTACCATGACAGTCTTCTCCTGTGGAGAAACATGACAGAACATCCCTGGTACAAAGCCTGTATCTCTTTTTAATATGTAAACAGTAGTTATATTGGACATTAGATGTTATTTGGAATTGTCTTTACTGTTAGTTTACATCATAATCCAAGTCCTTTCCACTGGACAGATTCATCTGACTTCAGAGGGTTGATGTTAAGAATGCTAATGCATAAAGAACAATATCTGCAATGTAGTCTGTATTATTGGTTCATTTCTGTAGGAAAATATAATTCCTCTTCTGGTTTCCCCCAGAATTTCTATAGATTTTAGGATCCTCATTTTTTCCCAATTGCTGCTTATTTGAGTTGAAATACCTGGAACAATGCTGGAATTTTTGCAAATACCAAGCATCTGAACGCCTGGAAATCTGAACACTAAAAAATCAATAGAGTTGTGTTTTTTTCAAGTTAAGAACTTGTTTCTGCATGACAGAAAGTGTTGTGGCTGAAAAGGAACAGTATAGTCATACTGGTCATTAGGAAATGCAACAGAAGAGCTGAAATTATTTTTAGCACTACCTTATAGAACAAACTCAAAATAATGTAATGGGAATGTTCAGATAATGTATAGTGTATTAATCTCATGTAATATCAAAAGTATAAATCTTAAGTATAGCCTCACAGAGAAGTAATATCTCAGGTTTTCTGTTTATTTTTTTTTTAATTTTTGACAGATCACTATTCATATTTTTTAGACATTCAACATGTTTGTGATTAGAAATGTTTCAAAAAGTCAAGTGAAATATTATATTACAGAGCTATTGGTTTGCACTATGCTTTAGGCTAATTTCTTGTCTTCCTTATGTTCAATGTGAGCTGCAAATACAGCTAATCTGTGCACATGGTAACTATCCTGCAAGCGTGCTGCACCTTCAGCAGAAGCTTGCATCCCCCTAGTCCAGCAGGACTTGTAAGTGTGTAGGAAAGCAAGGCAATGGGAAGCTACTGGGCTCAGATATTTGTTCCAAACAGCCACCTGTCAAAATACCTGAGCATACTTGCAACTCACACAGCAAATTGAAAAATTATTAAAATTGCTAGAGTTTGACAGTCAGTTGCTGCGCCTGTAAACTAATCCTAGGAGGACAGTTTTGCTGGCAGCTAACGGAGCATATGGCCTATGCAATATTTATTTCTTTGTTGGTGACTTGATATTTAGCATATTTAAATAAATTGAGAAGTCATAATGATGTGGTAGTCTTGCAGTGCTTTTCAGTACCCTCATTTCTGGGTTTTATTTTTCCTACTATATTTTCTACTATATTTTCTTCTGTTATAGCTTTCTTTGATCTGACAGGAATAACAAAGCATCCCTCTGGATCTGCTATAGTGAAATATGCCCACAGGAAGTAGAGTAGATCACATCAGTTTTCACTTCTTTTTTTTTCCTTCCTTTTTTCCCCCCCTTTGCTGAAACTCTCTTTGCTACTACAGAGGGCTGACATGATAGGGCTGTCAAGACTCAGCAAGATAGATATATCTCTAACAAAGGGAGGGGGAATGCTAGCCTTTCCCTGGTGGCTGAACCTGGGAAATTTATGAGGAAAAAATTAACACGCTGCTCTAATAGCACTATATAACACTTCCAAGGTAACACCAGCTCTTGTGACCACGTGCTTGTTCTTGCTTTTGCTCAACGTTATTCTTATTTATTCTTATTTCATTTGTAACTTGTTAGATCTTTCTCTGCCGGGTGCTGTTTCTTTGATGTGACAGGAATATCAAAACCACCCCTATGGATCTGCTTGATTGAATTGTACCCACAGCACTGGCCACTTACATGTTCAGTTGTGCTTAATTGCCTCCATACAAGGAATGGTCTTAGCTTCCTCTCTAGGAGCAGTACTGGTTAGACATAAATATGGATAGCTATGAAATAAGTAGGAAACTGCAAGCAGTATCAATATCCACTTCTTTCAAAGTGACTTAAAGGAATCTGTACAGCAGAACCAGTCATTCAAGCAAAAACCATTATCAAAGTGGAAATTATTTTCTTGCGTGCTAGGGGTTCTGAGAAATGCATGCTTGCATACCTGCAGTCCCAAATATTGCATTTTCCAGGCACGCAAAATGTTTTTTTTTTTTCCTGAATTTATACCCAGTTTTTGGGAAAAGCATTTTCATTAGCTGATAATATTTTTGTTTGCCTGTGAGTCTGTTCTGCACGAGTGAAGAGACCATCAACAGAAAACTAAATGGATTTTTACATTTCACCTGGAGTGTCTGTGTATGTAATCATTTTTATGTCTTTCCAGTGAGCTTCAGTGTTCAGTATCCTCTTCCGTAAATAGAAAAGGAGGAGTCTTTACTTGCTGTTACTTTGTTTTGCTAGCTCTCTGTAGATTGAGAAGAAAAATATGGGGATATTTGGGGGGTAAGATATTTATTTCTGTAGGTAAAATTCCTGTAGAAGACACTGAACACAGGAAGAGACACCTTAAATCAGAATATTCAATAAGGAATTAGTGTAAATTGCATCAGGTCAGTTACAACACAGTAAAAACTGCCTGATGTGTAGGCTTTTATTTTGAAATTAATGTGTGCTTTTTTACTTGTTTCTCATTCAGGGGAAAGGGCATTCAGAAGGTGCTTGCTGCAGAATAGCTGAAATATTTTAATTATGCATCCAATTTTACTATGGAAAAATTTTGGGGGAGCACCTACCCCAAGTAACGCAACCATTAATGACAAGGAGTCAGAAATCAGAATCTGATCCATTGAATTCCAGATGAAAAACATCCTTCTACCACTGTTGAAAGCAATTAACTGATTAATGATTGATCATGATAGCTGCAGTTTATGAATGTATTAGAGATGATCAGATAGAAAAATAGTGAATAATTTAGTGAATCTGTGCTGGTCTGAGTTCATGACTATTTATGGACTCTGCTGTTATATGTTTACAGGAATTCGGAATCTCTTGATAGTCAAAAAACTGCACAGGTTCTAGAAGTAAAACAAATTGTGGTGTACAGGTGTTTTCTCATCCACAATGGCATGCAAGAAGGCATGGGATTTGTTTATTGGTCATTGTACTGGTGATTAAAAAGCTCAGCATCCAGACAGAGCCAAGCACCCCCACACAACGAATACAACCAACCATACACCAAGCATTCAAACTGAAGAACTGCAGATAACTTATTAGCTGACAAGACTTCATCCAACCAGTTTAATAAATGTCTCAGATAATTAATACATCAAAGGAATACTGTGGTGAATTTGTGAGTAACTAGTAGCCTAGAAGATGTCTCAATCTACTTTGAGTATTAATTGGAGTAAATTGTTTGACCAGTTCTCTTACACATTATATATTTCTATACATTTTTATCAGAACATCCTGGAGTCTTACGTAGACAGAGTTTAGTGTTTTGCCCATATAAAAACACATCATCAGCTATAACCACTCTCTTTTATTGCCGAAATATGAAAAATGCATCTCTTGTATATGAAAATTTCTTCTTTATTGTCTGGTTATTTTGTTTTTCTCCATATGGATGACAGGTACCAATTATTGATTTTCAAAATTAGCAACAATCATTTTACCATACACTTAAAGTAATACTTTATGCGAGAGAAACAGAGAGCAAGAGAGATGGGGTGAAAATTACTGTTGCTGATTGTAACAGAAATAGCTGGAAGGGGCTTCTTTTTGCCTATTAGCACAGATTTCAGTTATATTACGCTGTCATTACCTCAGCATAAATTAGCTATTATTCAAAGCATTTCACACACATCAGTTTATTGGAACAGATAATACTCAGTCTAAGTATGTAGTTATTCACTTAGAAAAGTGCAAAGCTGAGCTTCCAAAATGTTTTAAACATATTGATAATGTGTCTCTTTAATGCCATTTTGAAGCCTGTGTACAGTATATCTCTATTATTGTTTTCAATTTATGTCAAGAAGAAAGTGAAGTTTTGAAGAATGTGTGCTGGGAAATACTCCAAGCAGAATTATTTCTTTATAAGCTAAACCCTGAAAATAACTGAGAGCATTTCTTTTAAATGTAACAGTAGAACCTATTTCCGAAACTGAAATTCTACTATACACCGAAGCTTCATGAATGCTATATGTGACAACATTTGTACTTTTACCTACTTCTCTGTCAGTCCTATTTCAGCTTTTAGTTTTGAAGGTTTGCCTGTTCTCTGAGATAGTTCTTGTGTCCTGCAGTGGATAAACTGATGGCTGGCAGATGTTTGGAGATATCAAAACCACTAAATTTGTGGTAAAGAGTATGTGCTTTGCAAATCTCAGAGCACCTTCCTAGTGTGGGAACTAGGCAGAGGATTTGTGAAAGGTGAGGCTAGGAGCGGAGAGAGAAGCCAGCTTTTTCTTTTGGTTCAGTATATATAGTAATTATTCATAAGGTAAAAAATATCATCTTCATAACAGTTTTTCACAAATTTGAGATAAAAAAGAAAAATGCTAATGTTACATTACCACGTTCTTAACTCAATGCATTTTAATTCATTAACAAGGAAAGATTTTACTTATGAGTTTTGCTATTATTTTTTTGACAACCAAGCAGAAGTAGAACATGAACTCACATTTTCAATCTTTGTATAGTTTTACATTTATGAAACATGAATAAAATATGTATAATAGTTACTCTACCTTACTGAGTCTGTTCTGCATTCCAAGCATTTAAGAAGTCTTCAGTGATCATGTTTTATATCAATAACAAACCAGAAGGAAAAAGGCCACAGCTAAAATGCATTCTTTTATGATTAAGTACCCCTTCCTCTTTTATTACTGCAAGCTCTCAGAAGGCCTGTTCTGTCGTTTGCTTCTCTTTTTCCCTGCTTTTATTTTGTGTTTTTATAGAGGGGATGTTTTTAATTGTAAAAGAAGTAGAAATAAATATGTTGTGTACGTTCTGTGTAATGGCTTTCTGACACGTGTAAATTATCCTTTTTTTCTGTCAGTAGAGATTACTCATTAGTTTAGCTATCAATAACATTTATTTTCCACTACAATCATATTCTTGAGACTTGATCCCATACCTTCATTTATTTACTTCTACATCAAAAGACTGTGATGTCCCAGTAGTTCAAAAGACTACCTGCTTATGATCGTCAGAATTCTCGTCAACTGCTGTCCAAATTGCCATGGGATATGAACAGTCACTAATAGACCCTCTTGGTCTCGGTTGAACTTCTTCTTGAACATGGTGTATTATTCTATATGCTGGCTTACCAGAAGGATTTGAGAGAGTTCAGAGAAGAGCATTCTAGTAATGAGAGGACAGAGAAGAGTGATTTGTGAACAGGATTTCCAGAGCTTGACAGGAAATAACGGAATGAAAGGTGAAATGTAGCAGAAAGGCAGCAACATGGAGGGTTGCTCATGCCAGCTCAGACAGGGACATTACTTGGTCTGATATCAGTTAACTAGCAGTTACATGATCAAGTTCAGAAAGAAAAAGTCAGGCTTGATGGCAGAAGAAGTTTTCTAAAGTCCATAGGCTGTAATTCTGTACAAATCTCATAAAAGCAATTGTAGAAGCCTGATTCAATGAGTCATTTCAAACTAGAATGGGCAAGCACTGGGCAATGCATTGTTAGGAAGAATGGCATATAGAAAAACTGAGACTTTTCCATCTGTATGATCTGCTATGTTCTGTTACTGGAGATAGCCATGAGCATAACAAGAACCTGAGTACTTTGTTAGTAACTCTGCGTACGTCTGTGCCTCTTATGATTACATTAAGTTCATTGCATCTTTTTGTTTGTTTGTTTGTTTTAATTCAGGATTATCTTTATCTGCTTTTAGTTTTCAACAAATTAATGGTTTGTGTAGGAATTCATTCTAAAAATGGCTACATTTTTCAAGACGTGCAGTTTAGCTCTTTGGTGTTCTTCATTGTTCAAGCTCTTCTGTCTTGAAAATTGGATATTTGGCCCTCTGCTGACTTACATAGACTAAAGTTATTCAATAGGTGAAAAAAATGTGTTCAGTGGGTGCGCTGAGCAGCTTCCATATATAGATTACTAGCCAGAGCCATAGTTTACTGCACTTCCTACAGCCAAAGCCAGTTGTGTGTAATTTAGACCAAATCCCCAAAATTAAATTCTGGCCTAAATATTCAGATTCCTTTTTTATTTCTTACATTGCCAATTTTGTCAGAATTTCACACAAAATGTATAAACATGCAGTAGTTTTTACAAAATTTGAAACAAAGGTAATTAATGCAAATGTGTGAGCCTTTCCTAAGATCGAAGGAAGACCACACTGAGGAGGGAAATGTAATCAAAGTGGAAGAAGACTCAGCAAATAAACTGAGACATTTGTCATAAAACAGGTATAAATTCAGTTAATACACACAAAAAAAAAAAAAAAAAAGGAAAAGGTAGAGGAATTTAAGAATTTTTGTTTTTAAAAAAAAAATCACTCCCACCACAAATAAACTTGTTATGCAGAAACTTCACACACATTTATTGTTGATTTTAAAAAGTCTAACTGTGACTTTTTAAAGCTCACAGTTCAGCTTTTAAAATAAAAAGTGTAGTTAAAACCAGCTGTAAGCATGCACTGTTAAAGCTCTTAGCCACCAAGAGAAAAAAAAAAATTAGAAAATAGTGGATGAAGTTTCAAAGTTTTAATGAAACCTCCTGCTGATATTACTGTTGCATTTTTATGGATAGGATGCCTATGCTTAAAGGCTTCTCTGCTCCTAAAAATGACAATTAAAAACATATAGTTTGTCTTAAACAAAGCCAAAGGCAAGGTCAGCTAATAAATAATATTCAGCCTGATGTGGTCCCCAACAAATTCTCCCATCTAATGGCATACAGTAAAATTTTGCAAAGGCATAAGAAGCAGAGCACTATTCAGATGACATCAGCCTCCCTGAAAACCATGGGAAGTAGCCTAATGCTACTTCCTCAGCTCCACTCCCAATTACTCCCTAAAGCACTTAAAAAGTCTATGGTACTCATGTTTTTATTCTTGTCCCAGCTAGTTTTTCCCTTTGTTTCGGCAGCTGCACAGGTGCTAGCAAAGCCTGGCTCTTTCTACTCTTGTGACCTTTCCTGGCTAGCAGAAGTCAAGAGCCATTTGGTCATACTGCTTGAAAGCCAAGGGTCCTTCAGATATGTTCACTCTCCCAGTTTCCTCAGAAATACCACTGCTTTTTTCTCTTGATGCATTGGCCTTTTGAGACCTGTGAGTGGAGGTCAGGTAGACCACTTCCACTTTCCAGACAGGGCTGCAGAGTAAGGATTCTGATTAGTATAATTGGTGATTCTGATTAGTATAATTGGTGATTGATCAGTGATGCTTGAGTTTGATTTTGTGATTAATTCTAAATAAAAGGCAAACCAAAAATATCTTTATCTTTTTCCCCCAGAATATAGCATTGCATATGCTCTAGTGTTTAACTGACCAAGACAGGGTGAGCAGCTTCTCTTCATGTCTTAAAGCCTTATTAGAATTAAATTTGGCCAGAGACGTCAAGGACAACAAGAAAGGCTTCTATAGGTTCATCAGTGATACAAGGAAGACTAGGGAAATTGTGGGCCTTCTCTGGAAGGAAACGGGAGACCTGGTTACCCGGGACATGGAGAAGGCCGAGGTACTCAATGATTTTTTTGCCTCAGTCTTCACTGACAAGTGCTCTAGCCACATAACCCAAGCCTCAGAAGGCAAAGGCAGGGACTGGGAGAATGAAGAAATGCCCACTGTAGGAGAATCATAGAATCATAGAAACACGAGGTTGGAAAGGACCTACAAGATCATCTAGTCCAACCATCATCCTATCACCAATACTACCCACTAAGCTACTAAATCATATCTTGTAGCACCTTGTCCAGACACTTCTTAAACACTGTGAGGGACAGTTACTCCACAAGTTCAAGATCATCTAAGGAACCTGAAGGTGCACAAGTCCATGGGACCTGATGAGATGCATCTGTGGGCCCTGAGGGAACTGGCAGAGGAAGTTGCTAAGCCACTGACCATCATATTTGAGAACTCATGGCAGTCCGGTGAAGTTCCCACTGACTGGAGGGAAACATAACACTTGTTAGAGTTAGTGTGGGCCTTGTTAGAGTTAGGTCAGAGGTTGGACTAGGTGATCTTGGAGGTCTCTTCCAACCTGAACGATTCTGTGATTCTGTGATATTCTTAAAAAGGGAAAAAAGGAAGACCCAGGGAACTACAGGCCACTCAGTCTTACCTCTGTGCCCAGCAAGATCATGGAGCAGATCCTCCTGCAAACTATTCTAAGGCACATGGAAAATAAGGAGGTGATTGGGGACAGCCAACATGGCTTCACCAAGGGCAGATCATGCCTGACAAAACTGGAGGCCTTCTACAATGGGGTTACAGCACTGGTGGATAGGAGAAGAGCAACTGACATCATCTACCTCGACTTGTGCAAAGCATTTGACACTGTCCCGCACAATATCCTTGTCTCTAAATTGGAGAGACATGGATTTGATGGATGGACCACTTGGTGGGTAAGGAATTGACTGGATGGTTGCACCCAAAGAGTTGCAGTCAATGACTCAATGTAAACGGGGAGATCAATAATGAGTGGTGTTCCTCATGTGTCGGTACTGGGACTGGCACTGTTTAACATCTTTGTTGGTGACGTGGACAGTGGGATCAAGTGCACCCTCAGCAAGTTTGCCGATGACACCAATCTGTGTGGTGTGGTTGACACACTGGAGGGAAGGGATGGCATCCAGAGGGACCTGGACTGGTTTGAGAGGTGGACCTGGACAGTCTTGAGAGGCGGGCCTGTGTGAACCTCATGAAGTTCAGCAAGGCCAAGTGCAAGGTCCTGCACCTGGGCTGGGGCAATCCCAAGCACAAAAACAGGCTGGGCAACGAATGGATTGAGAACAACTCTGAGGAGAAGGACTTGGGGGTGTTGCTTGATGAGAAGCTCAACATGAGCTGGCAATGTGCACTTGCAGCCCAGAAAGCCAACTGTATCTTGGGCTGAATCAAAAGAAGTGCAGCTAGCAGGTCAAGGGAGGTGATTCTCCCCCTCTGCTCTGCTCTCGTGAGACCCCACCTGGAGTACTGCATTCACCTCTGGGGGCCTCAGCACAAGAATGGGAGGACCTATTAGAACAAGTCCAGAACTGTCCATGAAGATGATCAGAGGGCTGGAGCACCTCTCCTATGAAGCCAGGCTGAGGAAGTTGGGGTTGTTCAGCCTAGAGAAGAGAAGGCACTGGGGAGACCTTATAGTGGCCTTCCGGTACCTAAAGGAAGGCCTACAAGAAAGCTGGAGAGGGACTCTTTGTCAGGGAGTGTAGTGATAGGACAAGGGGTAATGTTTTAAAATTTAAAAAGGGTAGATTTAGATTACATATAAGGAAGAAATTCTTTACTATGGGGGCGTTGAGGCACTGGAACAGGTTGCCCAGAGAAGCTGCAGCTGCCCCATCCCTGGAACTGTTGAAGGCCAGGTTGGATGGGGCTTTGGGCAACCTGGTCTAGTTGGAGGTGTCCCTGCCCATGGCAAAGGGGTTGGCACTAGATGATCTTTAAGATCCATTCCAACCCAAACCATTCTATGATTCTATGAAGAAAAGAAATAAAAATGAGAGGTGAAGGAGGGGAAATGGAATTGCTTGGGATGATGGGCATTACACAACTCCCATCTTCTTGTGGAGAGGGAAAGAAAGAGGGTAAGAGAGACCAAGGCACAAGGGGTATATGTGAACAACAAAAGAGAGGAACAGGACAGAAAGGACATTTGGAGTTCTTGGCACAGAGAGGGAGGGAGGGAAAAGTTTAGAAAGGTGGTACTTGGGAGCCTTATAGAAGCATCGCAGGAATTACCATAGGTCCACAGAGTTCTCGGTATGGTTGTTAATGCAGAGAAACGACATTTGCAGCATTCCAGAGCTTTATGAGACTTTTTAAGTCCTGACATTTGGAACTTCTTATTTTCATCAGTGAATTCACTGAGATATTATATAATATAATATAGTTAGGCATTTCTAAACAAACAAACAAACAAAAGGTTATATTTTAAGTACTTGTAAAATTTAAGACTTGTAAAATTTAGGTTTCTAAATTCAATGGATGGTGTTTTGAAAAATACTACTGACAATTTTTAGCCTATCATAACTGTAACTTCAGGCTTTCTGGCTGTTACTCATTGCTGTTCACATGTGGAAACAATTGTAGCATCCCAGACAGCAGCAGTGGTTTTTTTTAGAATGCCTGTAAATTTTAGTGACTGCCAACTATGGGATGCTAATGACAGTTTTCATATAATTATTTAATTCCTTTGCTTCCTCTTTTTTAGACTTTGAAAATCTGTAGTAGTTCCAGTTAAAAAAGAAGCTACATTTAAAAATTCAGAGGCTTTTTTCTTTCTTACTCAAGGAAATGTAAGCTATTTCTTTCTGCTTTAGACGAACCTTGAAATAACTTTTCATTATTGGAGACAATGTGTTTGCGGTTCTAGGAGCCTTTTCAGAAAAGAATGTTGATGTCATGAGTTTACTCTGTCTTAAAAAAAAAAAAAAAAGTTTCCATCCCAAAGATCTAAAAACATAAATTAAAATTTTAGTATCCTGGGTTTTATTTCCTATGGAAAAAAAAAAAAAAAAAGAAAAGAAATTAGTTAAAGGATGTCATAAGGGAGAGGAGAGAGAATGCTTGGCTTGAAAGCAAAAAAATCTAAGACTGCAATGGTAGATTAAAAAAATATATAGAAAAAAGAAATTAAAAACAAAAAGAAAAAGAAAATATGCAGACAAGGATAGCTTCAGGAGGAGCTTTGGAAATAACAATTCATTGGAACTTGAAATTGATCAATCAAACTCAGAAAGAAAGAAAGAGTTTGGCCAGAATAAAAGAAGATGTTCAGAGCAAGACCTTGCAAAGAGCTAGGAGTGAGGACTCTCTATTAGTAACAGGATTTATACAACAGGAGGCACATTGAGGCAACAGAACTGGTTTGGTTTGGTTTGCAAATATGAGATAGGACACATCTGCAATTCTGTGTGTTATGATGCTTTGATTACCATCACATAAAGGAGTAATATGAAGGAGTAATATCAACAGGGAGATTCTATGTTGCAGGTGTACATTTTAGTAATTTGCATTGCAGAATCAAGATGTCAAAGAGAAGCTGGTTCCATAGACTTAAACACCAGATGGGAAAGATCATCTAGATTGGCCTCTCGCCCAACAAATCACATAGAGCTTTTGTCCACGTAGCCTTTTGAATGTAACCACAAGTGTTGGTGAATAACAAAATAGAGGATATGGAAGTATTTCGTCATATAGGTACCGTTCGGATGGTAAGAAATTATTTCAGTCACCTTAAATATTTATCATCCAAAAACAACAATAAAAATTCTTGTTTTAAAAGGAATGAGGGAATGTCTTCAGAAAAGATAAAATTGTTTGTCAGATCAAGAGGAGTCCTTGTTTCTGAGGTTGTCCATTGGGTAACAATAAGACGATTTCAGGACAATTATCAGTCATCTAAAAATAAAAAATCCTGTGACTGACCAGGTTTCAAAACTTTAACTATTCATGACATGGTTACATATTTAATGAATTATTGTATCATGCTGTTATGTCTCTCACAAAAGTAACTTAGCAGTAAAATCTTTTCTAATGTGTTGTACTCAGCAACTTAATGATCAAAGAAAGCAACGTTTTCTTTTATAAACTTAATACAGACTTGGGAGAATGATGACAGAGCAATGATTTCATTTGGCATGACATCAATGAACACAGAAGAGTTTCAGTAAATGTTACCAATCTGAATGGGACAGGAATTATTACAAACATGACCATAAAAAATACAATAGTTCAACTGAAGAAAATAATGACATAGAATGAGAATAATAAGAAAATTCATAATATAAAAGAAAAAGAAATTCCAATAATTTTGAATTAAATTGTAAACAAAATTATAAAAAATGCATGGCTTTCTTCAGTTTCAGCTGATGTTCAGAGTTTTGCACAGCAGAGACTTTACAAGCAAAGGGATTCTCCCTGTTTGCCTTGTGTGCAGCCAAACAGCAGGGAAGAAAAGGCAGCAAAATTGCCATCGGCTGGGAGCAAAACCCACAGTTTGAAAAATTATCGCAACTATAAAAAGAAAGTGATGAACTGAGCAGTGTGGCCTGAGGAGCCCCTATAACGACACAGACCTTGTCAGAGGAATTGGGAGTTAAAGCTGTTTTCTTCAGAGCATAATAGAGTTTGCTGTAGTTTTTAGTGTAATTTAATGAGAGAATTTCATTATAGCAGTGGTAAACTCCATTGTTCCAGGCAGAGTTGGAAGGATACAAGATACAGGGGAAAAAGAAAAAATATAGAAAGTTGCTCTTTCCTTCTTGTATAGTTAGGAAGGAAGAGGGACATTTCAACCCTTTTCAGTGTAAGGAAGTTTTCCATGTTTTTTCAAGGGAATGGGCAACTGCTGGAGAGGAAAAGGAGGTTTTGTGCTCAGATATGCAGAAGCCTCAGAGACACTGGCTTGCACAGGAAAGCATGCCTGAAAGAATAAGGGACATTCATCTAAACTTGTCCTGGCTGTGACATAGCCATCTTTATGCTATTTTTGCTTTACCTTCCCTGTTTCTGTTTGTGAGATTTAGTGATTTTTTTTCCTGTTTCCAAAGTCTTTAAATAAGTGCCTACTTAAACTGGCAGAATGTTTAAATATTTTTGTGTCATGAAAGGCATAGTAGACTGCCAGGGACAAGAACTGGAGAACTGTAAAGGTAAAGGAGGGAAGAAACAGGTACCACAATTAGTAGCTTAATAAGGTAAATGTGAAAGCTAAAAGGCAGTGCTCCCAGAAACAAATGAGGTTACAGATGGGACTCATGCCTGCAAAGAGAATGGGAGATCCTTTCACATTCTGCAAAGAGAATGGGAGATCCTTTCACATTCTCCTTCCTTTCGTATTACTGCTTCCTCTTCGCAGAGGAATGAGAAAAAAGTTAAGGGGTGTGCTGACTCTAGGAAGGGGTTGAAGGTCAGCTCCAAGCTGTTGGTCTTCTGATGGAGAGCCATTTAATTGCACATGGGATCCAGTAAGATACCTCCTGTGTAGGGAAGGGGCTTAAGGTTGCCCCTCTCCATTGTTAAATTAATAAAGTAGTGACCTGCAGAGAAAATCCATTTCTGTGCCCATCTTTCAGTCCCTTGAGTATCCTGATTAAATAACCGACTATATCGAAGCCTCCAGACTAGTTGAGTCATTGCTTGTCTTTAAACTACAACACTTCTTTCCTCCAAGCATACCATAATAAAATGGAAATCAATACTCTTAACCTAACTTACCAAAAGTCCTGAAGATATTGATGCCGTTTAACAGCTGTAGATGCAAATAAAAAAAGCAGTATCTCACACTTCTCCTACAAAACAATAACATTTGCAAGCTGCTTATGCTAACCACCAAAGGGCTGTCAATCATGTTTTCTGGGAAGAAGACAGTGCTTGGGGCTGCTGAGTGCGCTGGCTGTGTGGGCGGGAGAGTGTGTCAAGAATGCCTGTGTTCGCTTGGATGCAGAAATGGAACAAACTTTCAGGAAAGGCAGTTTTGGATGAATATGGCTATGGTGCCTATTTCTCAAAGGAATGCAGATTTTGGTTCTTCGTTGGGCTCAGTCCCCATGCACAGGTGAAAATGATTTGTAGAAAAACCTGACTGTTGTACACTAGAGGAGCAAAACATACCAGGATTATAGAAAGTAACAATAAAAAAAATGAATATTTAAAAAAGAAATAAAAATATAGAGAAACTCAGTATATATTTTAGAAAGTTTAACATGGTAGTAATCAGCAAAGATGAACAAAACAAAGCCACTTCACATAGGAATAAAAGTATTGTCTTACTATCTGCAATGCAATCTGGTTTTAGGAGTTTCTTTCTTCTTATCTCTTCTTACATGACTTAAAGTAAAAATACTCCCATTTTTATGCTTCTTGTGCTGTGTGGTCACCAGGCAACTCTCTCAGCAAAGGGGAGTTTGTAAATGAGATGAACCATTAAAACCTTCCTTTGTGATTTTACCTGCATTTCTGAAGAACTTCTTTTTGGAGAAAAAGTATGTTAAAAACAAACTGCTTCATGGTTTACCCCTTTCATGAAGGTCTGCCAAAGAGCAAACAAAACCTTTGCTTTTTTGATGCTTCAATTCTCACATTTTCATTTAGAGTGTGTACGCTGGCTTCTAAGGTAAAGGGGCAGTGTGCTCCAGGGCTACTGCTGACTGAGCTCAGTCACTGCTGGGGTTCCACAGCCCACGCTGAAGCCAGCCTGGTGGGAAAACCCTGCAGTGGGCACGGGTTTAACATGAGATCCTTACAACCAACTCTTTTGCTCTGCAGCTCTGCTCCTCTTGGGTTGCGCTGCTTGTTGTTGGAGACATTGCCTTTGACCACTAAGAAATAATTTTCTTACACCTAAAGAAATTGATTGCTTGAATTATTTAATGGCAGACTTGATTTGTGTTTCTTTCAACCTGCATTATTAAACTTAAAAAAAAAAAAAAGATTTGGTAGACTGCTTTATGAGCAAAGCAGACATATCTATCTCTTCATTCCTCAGGAAGCTGACACTAAGGACGGATCCTCCAGGCTGCAGAGGTGCATTCCAGTATTCTTGTGAATGTGCAGTCTTTAAATGTAAAAAATGGAACCCAATAATTTATTTTCTTTGAGCCAAACACATTTAGGATATTACTCGTAACTAAGATTAGTATCATTCATAAGACTGGATGATTTTTTGTATTGATTCTTGTTCAAAATTGTAAGTAATCATAGAATATAAATCTCTACATATTATTGTTAAATGTCCAATATTAAGTGCTATGAAGTTGTGTTTTTCCTGATTGCATAAATTAGGATGTATGAGATGTACTCACTTTAAACTTTGAATTCCCAGCAAGTTTGCAGATGTTTTTCTTTCCTTGTTCGGACCTATGATTATCAAGTAATAGGCTGAGTCCCATTTTATCTTTCTGCTATAGATGATCATATCCTAACAGATACTCCCTGAAGTGTCTGGAGTACAAATCTCATTTTATGTGTATTAAAAACAGTAGGGAATCTCAAATCAGCTTACTAAATAGCTTTCCTGCAACACCTTATTAAGAAAGTGAAAACTAATATAATTGCCATTTTGCTGTTCCATAAGTGTTAAATCTGGCAGCCACTGAATTCCAAGCTTATTATGTTTGTACATGAAGGACATTTGAAGGTGAATTGAGAATAAACTTCATTTTATTAGAATACATGTTAAATTGACTAGAATGTGTGTTTCAGGGAGTGGTGTAGCACTTTGCACACAATACTCAAGATCTGATGGGAGAAAAGGAATTGATTAATTAGACCAAAATGATTAAGACAAATATGTCTGAAGTTTGATGATTTACAGTTCAAGAAAAACTGTGGTGTACACTTACCACTTTTCAGATTAATTTCACATACAGCTAGAGTCCTCTTGTAAACAAATCAATGTATTACATTATTATTCACAGATCTGTTCTGTACCTGCTTTTCATTTCATGTCAAGTGATCTGAGAGGACACAGCGTTAGGAATACCCTTGGGCTGGTCACTTTATATCTGTATGCTTATGTTTATCTTCTTTGTAAGTTTTGACAAGGTTTTCTGTCCTTTTTAAGGGTTTTGAAATCCAGAGAGGAATAACACTTGTAGCTGTGTGCAGCTCTGGGCTTGTGCAGGCTGTATTCTCAGTGCAGTAGTTGAATATTATGGGTACTTTTAAAGAAACATTGTTCAGTTTCTTTAAAACTTCCAAGAGTTGTCAGTTTTACAAATGATATTTTTGAAAGAAAAGGATAACATTACTGATCACAAGGTGGGACAGAGGGGGTTGTTCTCGTAAATGCAAGCCAGCAAAAATATTCAATATTCCCTGAATATCAAGGTCTTGATTCTGTATTTGTTCTGGCTACAGAAGGACTTGTCATTAACTTAAATGTTTTAAAGCATAGGCACATAAAATGCGTACCTGAATATGTGCCAGGACATCTTCAGTTGTAAAATAATACTTGCTTTTGACAGTTACGTTTGAAGTGTCCATCTGAAAAATTCATGCTGGTTTATTATGGTATTCTGCTCCTCTTTCTCTTCCCCGTTACTATTGTAAATCTACCTGGATTGGGAGGCAAAGCCAGAGAAGTTAATGTGTGCAAAATTTATAGCCTGACAATCAGAATTTGCCAAGACTGGACAATATGAAAGTAAATGTGTAAATTAGAATTGGGCTGTACTTAAAAAAAAAAATAAAAAATAAAAAATTAATAATTCATTTCAATGTGCCTGTAAGAGGACAGAAATATCAATTATGGGATCGCTTAAAGGGTGGTAGGGGAAGATCTGGTTTTTGTTCAGTATTGCTGCCAAACATAATTCACACTCTTATTTCAACACAGAATTCTTTCAAATATTAAAGGAATAACCTTGATAATTATTTGGGGAAAGAAATGGAAATTACTTTTCTCAAAATGCTATTGACAGATCTGTGTGGAAGCATATATCATACAGTGCCTGATATTAGTTGTCATTATTTTGAAATTGAAATCCACAAACAACTATAATTCAGTTATAAGAAAACTTACAACTAATCAGTTACAGAGTACTGAACATAATAGAAAATACTACTTTGATTTGAGCTGAATTTTATATTCCTGTAAAAAGGTGTCTGCAAGTGTGAAAGTTTCTACATAGCATGTAAAGAGAAACTGTTAATATGCTGCTGCTGTAGAGGTGTGTACAAACACATATACCCACACAAATACATTGATTTAGTATAAAATCACTATATGATTTTAATTAATTAGTAAATGATGTTAATAAAAACAGAGATGCTCACCAGTTCCTCAGAAAGCACTTCTGTGCCTTGTAAACTAAAGCCTGCCCTGAATTAGTCAGCAAGCAAGAAGTCCTCTGTACCTTGATAATTACATCACCAAATGTGCTAGGCTACAAACCATGGAAATTCCTTCAGTGGCTTTACGGGACTTTGCATTAAGTTTCTTTTTTGTCAAACATTTGTTAGTGGTATTCCATTATACCTGTCAGTCTAGGTCATCAAAAGTGGTAGACACTAGTGACCTGTCAGGAAATCTCTTGCTAACATCTGTTCTGGCTTCTGTGCTGTGGAGTGCAGGAAAACACAAACTGGCTTGTAGGAATTACAAAATATGTAGATTGAAATGATTCTTCTGTCTAATGAAGTACTTACTGTGCTTTCTACCATTTCATGCCTGAAAGAAATAATATAATTTACCAAGTTAGTCATGTTTTTTCATATTTCTTGTATAGTAGCAAATGAAAAATTCATAAAGCTCACAAGAAAAATCTTCAGGGTAAAATTCACCAGTTTAGTTTTCTATGAATGCTCTATTCTTGATTTCACAAGATCATGTAAAATAGTACCTGTTTGAAAGATGAGTGTTCTTAAACAGTATTGCTTTTACAAGCAACAATCTTGCCAAAGTTTTTAAGAATGTATCTCAAATATATTTGTGTTTGAATGACCTGTTTCAGTAGTGGAAGCATCACAGTTGGACTGTATTCTACTCCATAATAAGTTACTGCAGAATTATTCTGAAAGTAGCTTGAAGTCTCAAAGAATAAATTGGAATTGCTATGTTTTCACTTCAAAATTGCGAAGCCTGAAAGGCCATGAAAAAGTTACAACAAAATTAAGCACAAAATAAACTCAGTGAATGAATGCAACTTGGAAAGATTTTTTACAGTAGTCTGAATGTGCCTGGCAAGATTTGTTTCTGGCATTTTTTTTTTTAACTTGCTAAGGTTGTTATTGAAATTATTTTGTTGTAATAGTATTTTATACATGAATTTTGTTTCTCAGTTTGCTTTTTTCCCCCCATTTAAGATTCCAGAGGCTTATTTTATTAGAGATCCTCATACTTTCCTCCTTACAAAGGACTTTATTAAGGTATATGTGTTCTTTTTAGTGAACAAAAAGCTCTCTCAAGACCTGAACTGCATGTCCTCACAGGTTAACATTTTCACATATAACGTCAGTTACTGGAAATGAGACTGGTTAGTTGAGTAACTGAAGCATGCTTGAAAGCAGAAGCAGAGCTTGTCTACAAAATACTAACACTTGGCTGAGTCTGCAGCCTGGGAGGAGAGCACCGGGTGAATTTTCTGGACATTTTTCATGGCTGGCTTGGGATATGCCTGCACTGTCACAGAGTGTGTTGACCTCTCTCCTTGATGCATATTGCTCATGACAGTCCCTCTCCCTTCCCCGCAGGCCATGGAGGCGCAGATCCAGAACTTTGGACAGACGCCATCGCAGTTGCTCATTGAGCCCCATCCACCTCGGAGCTCCGCCATGCACCTGGTAAGACATAGCTGCTGGCCGGGAATTCATTCCCTTTGAACCTAAGGATTCTTTATAGGTCATCAAATACCCATTTAAGCAACACTTTAATGCCCTCCCTTGCCCATACAACCATACTTTCTTCTTGTGGCAGAAATGGCTTACAGTGCTCTAGCAGAGCAAGGTAGAATTTGGGTAGTTTTAGCTTCTTATAGTCCTGACTTTTCCGGTCTAATATTGTGTTAAAAGGCCCTATCTTCATAAATATGTTTCATAAATGCATATTTACATTCTTATTTCTGCAAGTAATGGGAATGACTGCAGGCTTTTCTTACAGTGAGCAAGTTGTTTTGTTTTGTTTTAAAGGAGACATTGTTAGGGAGTGATTTATGAACAATGCCTGCTTGACAGAAATGAAGTATTGCAGTTCAAATCGTGCTGGAATCCTCCTGTCTGTTCCCTTGGGAGAATACAATGTATATTTCTAATTTCAATTTGAACTTCAAAATTCATTCCCAACACATTCTTCTCTGTGCTTCTTGCACAGAATTATACAAAACAGCCAGACTGAAAGAGACAGATCTCTGTGCCCCTCAGTGCCTTTGATTAGATGCTTAGAGCTAGATATTTTATTTTAAGCTTTGTAAATCAAGAGTGATACATACAGTAATTTCAATCATTTCATCTATCCACAAGGAAATCACTCTTTCTGGTTGCACACTATGAAAGTGGGAATTGATATGGAAATGTTAGCTATGTTGTTACAAGTAATGTGCAGATAACAAGCATACATTATATATTTTATATTTTTAAGATATAGATAATATCTATAACAATTTAAAGTGATAAAAAGAAAGGACTATATGAACTTATAAAAACAATTCTATTTGTTATAACAGTGCTTGAAAAACATTAACATTAAAGACAGTACTTTGTTAATCTCACTTATGATAACAGTGTTACTGGCTGTGAAAAATACACCTGTGTCACCTGTAGAATCATCAAACTGCTTTATAATTGCTTACAGACTCCCTAATAAGTATATGCTTTACACAGAATTAAAGTGTCTGCTTATGTTTGGAAGTGTATTTCATATCAAGAACTCATTAAGAAAAATTAAATATCTGAAAAAAAAATCTAAATTTGATCATTTGAGTCCCTTTTAAAATTTCTCATTTTCAACCACTGTAGTTTATAGCATTTATATTGATGATTTACCAATACATGAACTGACTCTTATTTGACTCATATCTCTATTATATGGATACTAACTGCTGTATCATTTTACATTTGAATGCATATTAATTAATGCTAACAGTCATTTTGCACCCTGTAATGATAACCTGGTGGACCCTTACCATCCCTATTCTCTACTTGTCCTCATGTAATGATCCCATATTACCTTCTGATCTTGCTCTCCTCCATCACTAGCATAGATGCGCAGGTAGCATTGTTTTCCCTGTATGTGCACACGCTTGCCTACTCTTTTTTTTAACCTCGTTTTCCCTCAAACCTCCTCACTAATTGTGTTATCCCTTCTGTTTTCTTCTGCTCTCTTCTCCTTTCTACTCAACAGTGTTTCCTTCCACAGAGCCCCCTCATGTTTAAAGATCAGATGCAGCAGGATGTCATAATGGTGCTGAAGTTTCCATCAAATTCCCCTGTCACACACGTGGCAGCCAACACGCTGCCCCACCTGACCATTCCTGCCGTGGTGACCGTCACCTGCAGCAGGCTGTTTGCAGTCAATCGGTGGCACAACACAGTAGGTGGGTTCTCACAGGTGCCTTTCTTTCGAAATGAAGGATCTTAACACTGCAGCTTTTAATTTCGAGTGGAGGTCAGCTAGACGTGGGTTAATCTCACTCACTTGCCTGTGCACAAATGCATAGAAAAGTTACTGTTTATTCTGGTTTCTGTCAAATAATCAAAGCTTCTGTTTTCTCTGGTGTCACTCCTAGAAACACTCTCCCTAACAGCAGCACATCACCATGGCAGCTAATCGATTTGTGCTAACATCAGGATCAGCCTTTGATATAATGTTTTTCAGGAGAGTGCTGTTGTTCTTGACACAGCCTATATTAATATGTCCCAGGTTTCAGGAATCCATACTGGCATGCTACAGGGTGTACATCATTGTCTGCTGCTGAAGAGAGATTTCAGGCCTTTCCTGGGGTCACCATTAGGTAATGTGGGACCCAAAGCAAGCCTAAGTGGCTGGACACTGAACTGTTCTGAACAGAAGTTTCTTCATTCCCTCTCAAAAGCCCATTCACTGGGGTCATCCCAAATTTCCTTTCCAGTCCCTCTGCTCACCCCTCCATATTGCCACTAGGACTGTCCTGTCTCCTCACCTAGACGTGCAAGTGCTGAGGTTGTCCCAGGCATTGCTAAACATGTGGCAGGGCCATGAGCTGCTGCCACACTCAGGAATGAACACGTTTCGTTTTCTAAGGTAGCTTTCTGTTCTGATGGTCCTTATGCTGCAGAACATGGAAACTTTGGAATGTTTCTTACCACCTGGGAAAAACAAGAAGCTACCTCATGTTCGAGAGCGTGACTCAGTAGCTGGTTCAGCAGCTTTTGTCAGGACTNAAAAAAAAAAAGAAAAATCAGCCCCTCTTCACAGCACAGCAGAACCTCCTGAACAGAAGTAGGCCCTTCTGGACAGAAAATTGTGAGATCTATCTAAGATGTCTCCTTCCAGTAGAAATAAAGGAATTCTAGATTATCTAGGGATTTCACTGCCTTAAATGTAAGCATTTCAGTAAATTATTCAAGTCAGGTGAAATAGATCCTGCCTCTTTTGCACAAGACTGGCCAAGGACTGGTGTTATAAGTCATAATTAGAGGAATGAATGGGAATTCCTTTACAGGGATGCACTGGAGGAACTATCCAAGCAAGTAAAGTTACTACCACTGTGAATTCTTGAGTAGTAAGATAAGTTTTAATGTGAATTTTATTCTGACTGTTTAAATAACTTTAGCATGAATATTAGAATTTCACATGTATTCGGAATGTTCCTATTCTTTTTTTCCAACAAACTTTGCATGGTGGTTTAGAGAATACAACAGAAACAGAACAGAAGAGGTTATCTGCTTGCTTTTCACAAATCCATGAATTTTTGATACTCCATCTGGTGCAACCGTGTTAGATGTAAAAATATTTTGCCCATTTCTTTAAAATGAGAAGGAAAAATTAAGGAAAAAAAATAAATTTTTTTTTTACATAATTGTCATCAACAGAAGAGCCCAAAGTCAGTAATGGTTCAGAGGTACAGAAGCTGCCCACTAGTATTTTAATAGTCTTTTGACTAACATTGTTTGTCTAATCCGTAACTAGTTCCCCTTTATTTTTCAGGGATGCTGCCAAAGTACTCTGTACACATCAGCATTCAAGTCTCCTTTATTTGAAGAGGCTCATTTAATACTTTTCTACCCACTTTCTCATCCAGACTGTTGCATGACGGAAGGCTCAAATTCCTACCCATACTTTACTGTGAGGGAGTCAAGGTCACCAATACTGCAGTATCCTGAATTTCAAGGGTTTCCTTAGCAACTGTTATTTAGGGAAGTCATCTAGTTTAGTAGAAGTTGTGTTGGCCTCTACAGTGCATGTGACTTGGATTTTAGTTTTTCTTATATATTCATGTAAAACATGTCACATTTTAAAAATGCAGAATTCACGTCATGAACCAACCATGAACTAAATTTCACACCATTTGAAAAGCTCTGGTATAAATTTAAAAGAGAGGAATACTTTCTGAATATATTGTAATAGGAAGAGACAGGAAAGCAAAGCTGTCTGGAAATTCAAAATTAATTCTGGTGAAGTTCTTAACTTTTACATCTCACCTGGCAATGTCTTTTATTTTGCAAGATACTATTCCAGGATAACGTATCAGTTTTCTAGTATTACCATAACATTACTTTAATAAATCACAACTCTAGCATAATGGATAGGTTCATCTACAGAAATCTATACACAGACCACTTTTATTGTTGTAGGATGTATTATGTTTGTCTTTAAGAGTTTGTACACAGTCAAAAGCATTTACATGTCCATCTCACAGTAAAATTAAATGAGTAAATACCAGTAAAGATCTGTCCCAGACTGGTTTGGTTTTGAAAGAAGAGAGAAATAAGGGAAGAAGAAGGGGAAGTTCTAAGTGTGGTGTGTTTCAGAAACTGGCAGAGGCAGCTGTAGACCTGTTTTTTTTTCTGCATTCTCGTCATCTATTGCAATAGTAGAAAATAACAATTATTACATAGATCGTTGGTGGAGAGTTCCTGATATGTATTATAAGGCAGAAACATCTGCAACTAGTAAAAGCTGTGCTAGGCATT
This sequence comes from Anseranas semipalmata, assembly GCA_013399115.1. Lineage (NCBI taxonomy): Eukaryota > Metazoa > Chordata > Aves > Anseriformes > Anseranatidae > Anseranas > Anseranas semipalmata. Next base: position 32,730 of record VXAA01001015.1, on the reverse strand, counting down.
TTTGTTCATCATAGTCAGGAGACTATGCATTTTTCTAACCTGGATTAGGGTTTAACCACTCAAGTGCCTTCTCACTGCAATTCCTTGTAACTGGGAATGCAGATAGACATTATATAAAATACAGCGCTTCACCTCATCTTCAAACTCATCAGAGATCTACTTTGATCTACAGAAAGCAGTAGAGCTAGAAATATGAACTAAACCACACTAGGCCCAAGAACACTGCAATCTAAATCATCAGTTTGCACTTGGAGTTTGTTCTCCAGAACTCTATATGGGTTCTGGAGTTCTGTATGTATCCCCTTATGGAGGATATTCTTGTGCAACATGGTAGTTCTTTAAAAAAAATTTGTTTTCATTAGTGACCATTGTGACTCACACAATGAGGAAGGTCTTCAGAAGAGCTAGAGCAATGGTATCTGTGCTTGAGAGCAGATAACACTAAATATGCAGTCCCTAATGCATGTATGAAAAGCTTAAGGACTGCTCTAGATAGAACTAGTAGGAATAATTGCAGCAAATATACTGTAGCCCACAATTTCCCAGCAAAAACACTAGATAAATCCATGAAAATGTCCAAGTTTCTGTCACATAGGTTTCACTATGTAAGAAACTCATAACACTATTTAAACCAATCATTTTTCTTTTCTGTGAGGAAAGAAATTCTCTTTTCTGAGATCTGACTCAGTAACAAAATTGTCTGTTATACTATTGTAAATTAGTTATTTCATGAATATTTGTGTCTGCAGAAATCATAATAAAATTAGCACTCATAAACTTATAGTTTTTATTACGTAACCAAAGAGTAAACAAATTCATATTTCTGTAGCATGGAGGAAGGAAACTTAAAAGATTCATAGAACAAGAAATAGTAAGAAGTTATATATTTCTTTGGATATAATAATCCCACAATGCAGTTTTAAACCTAAAAAAAATATACAAAAAATCAGTCAATGAAGTTCGTATGTGCTTAATCTTCCTTTCATGTTTAGGCCTTCGGGGAGCCCCAGGATATTCTTTGGATCAAGCCCACCATCTTCCAATTGAAATGGATCCATTGATCGGTATGTCAAGATGAAAATGTAGCAATATATTTGAAAATGGTATTTTCAAGAATTATTGATTAAGCTATATTTGTATATTATGCTTCATTTAACACAGAAGATGGGAAAATATTTATTCTTGTCAGTCCTGGAAAACTAAAAGAATTACCTATTGATACTGAATGAATTACATGAGTGCTATTTGTGATTAACATCACCAGCAATTAGTATTTAAGAAACAACCAATTAAGTCTGATACATTGTCAGCCTATATGTATAATTCTATTCTTTTATCAGGTCACATTAATAAAATAAAATGTGAGGGTCTGGGTACAGTGCAGATGTAGACACCTCTTTTCATTCAGTTTATGATTCCTATTTTTTTAATAGTGATTACTAAATTAATAAAGAAAAGATCAGATTTTAAATTGTTGCATGATTGTATTTGTTAAATCTTGAAATATTTGAGAAAGTTAAGTATTTTTAGAAATAAGCACCAGCTAAAAGTGTTGGAGTGCTATTAAGAGAGATTGCTGACCATGTATTTCTAAGTGACATTATTATTGCAACTGTTTGCTTTGTCTTTTTTCTTTTTTCTTTTTTTTTTTTTTAATAGGCATATTTTTGAGACAGAAATTGTGGATAGGGAAGGCTCTTAGAGCCAATTTTGAAGCATCATTGAGGAAAAAATTCATTTTTAAACATCTCCAGATGAAAAGTTCCTTTTTCCATCTGTCAATATTTGTGGTTGAAAGATTTATATACAAGTAGTTCAGGAGAGTTAACTTCCTCATTCTGTGTGCTTCATTTGCTCATATAATGACAATGGTTTTCTCTTCAGATTTTCCTCTCAAAAGCTAGGGAACAGCTATTGCATCTACTTGTTCTGGAAATCTGAGTAATTTGTTAACTTTCAGTGGATGGCCATCGAGGGTCTGTTAATTTACACTTGTGCTCTTGGAATGTACATAAACATGGTAGTAACTTCTATAAGCAAATTTAAAATAGTTTGTTGTTGTTGTTGTTGAGTCTGTTCTTTCATGCAATTTTGAGCAATTTATGTATAATAACCAAAAAGAGAGACAAAAGAAATTTCAGAGTATTATATGCATAAAGTCATGTTCCTATGGTAGGAGGAAACATGTCTCTCAGAGTGAGTTTTATCTCAGCTAACTTCAGTTATCCAAAGTTGGTTGTCAAGATTCCCCTCCATAGCTACTGTAGGAAGAGGAACTTTTCTCTGGAGTTGTCTAGCGCTGGGACAGCTATTACAGCACGAGACGACTTGCAATGTGAAGCAATGTCTCTCTCTACAGTGAGTATAGAGGGACTGTAGATAATTAACTTATATTATGTACTGAAGTTTTAGAAAGCTAAGATTAGGTGAGAAGGAACATACTTTTACTGTATTGCCAAATCCTGCCTGTAGTGTCATGGAAAGTAAAGAGGACGTTAGCTGATTACTCCCAGTCCTTCCTAATAGCTCCATTTGACATACAGGGTGGTTGGATTCTGTAGGAACCATTCCTTTTCCCTCCATCTGGGTGAATTTCCAAGTGGCATTGCCTATTTTAACACTACTGCCCATGGCCTGGCTCCCTGCTTGATGAGTAGAAGAGAAGACACTGATAAAAATGTTAGATTTGAATAGCTTTGTTGGTTGAATCCTTATCTTTGTCTTTGATCCAGTTAAGTGTCTGCAGGTATGCGGGATGTAAGTGTCACACAACATGCTGTGATATTTTCTGTAGAAGAGGTACCAACCAGCAAGAATTGACTCTGCAGTATTGTTAGCATAGACTTGGTAATTTAAATGGACTTCCATCACTTTCCTGTAGTTCAATTTGTTTTTGAAGAGTTCTTCAGCAGAGCACTTATAATATTGCCACATATTATGCAGTGTATCAGGCGGTTTATAAGAAATTGTCATCTCCTGTAAAATCTTTTGTCTTATTCAAAGGGAAACCAAGAATCTCACAATAATTTTCTCTTTCTGACATCCATATAGACAGCTCTAAATGTTTTTATTCAAAATGCTTACTCAACAACAAATTCACAGTTCATTGAAAGTTAAATGTATTCATTTTCTCCTGTAAGTGGATGACAGGAAGGTGTTGGAATGGCTTGCTTGTAAAATGTGTTTTGCATTTCGTTACAGCCAATAACTCTGGTGTGAACAAACGGCAGATCACAGACCTGGTGGATCAGAGCATCCAGATCAATGCACATTGTTTCGTGGTCACAGCAGATAATCGCTACATTCTTATCTGTGGTTTCTGGGACAAGAGTTTTCGAGTTTATTCCACAGAAACAGGTGACCCTAAATACAACCACCTGTTTCTTCTTAGGTCACAAAGTGGACGGTTGTCTTAATACCTTTATACTACCATATCTAATGCCTGTGCTTACCTCTTAATAAATGATGAAGGGCCGTTTGTTAAATCCTTCATTATTATCTGAGCATAATAGCTTTAGTATGCCTTTCTTTCCTTTTTCTTTT
>VXAA01001015.1:749-29153 GCA_013399115.1 Anseranas semipalmata | reverse complement strand
TTTTTTTTTTTTTTGAAGATAGAAGGTGTAATAGAAAACTGAAAGGCATGGAATTTTCTTAGTGGAAACTTTTCAAACCACAGTTATATTCAAGTGAACTGATTATATCAAAAGGATCAACCAAAACTTGAGTTACAATATTTTAATGACTGTATTGGTTTTATCTCTATTTATTTGATGTACTGAGAAAGGAAGTTGCATAGCCTCTACTGGGAGCCAATATTTTGTTTCTTTGTCCAATGGCTTAGACTAATATTCAATATATTGCTAAAAACTGGTTTCAATATTGGAAAGAAAGAGATAACAATGGAAGAGTTCATATGCTGTCTTATGCATTCAAGAAGTTCACAAATAATATGCTAACACCATTGCTTAAATACTGATGGAGCAGTAACTCCACTTAATATTCAGTGACTGCAGCACTGACTTGATTTTCAGAGATAACGCTTAGAGAGTGGATTGACACAGGGCACAGACCTCAAAAGGAACAGAAAAAAAAGAAAAAAAAAGTTATTTGTCTTAAAAATAAGTCTTTGTGATTTTTTAATCTTCTTGTAGTATGTAGTGAACTCTGAGGTAAAAATTACATTTGAACAGAATTTTTGTTAATGAATTAGCTATGCAAAAATGCTGCAAATAATCAGAAAACCTGAATGTTTATCACTTTGCACTCTCACCAGGAAAATTAACTCAGATTGTGTTCGGCCACTGGGATGTCGTTACCTGCCTTGCCAGATCAGAGTCCTATATTGGTGGCGATTGCTATATTGTGTCTGGGTCTCGTGATGCTACATTGCTGCTTTGGTACTGGAGTGGCCGACATCATATTATAGGTGACAATCCAAATAGCAGTAAGTATATCCCGTAAAAAACACCTTCCTGAGAGGTTCTCTGCCATGCCTATTCATTTTTAGAATTCCTTCTGTTAACTTCCAAAGATATTACCAAACAAATCAACTACTTCACTTACAGGTTGAAAGTTGGTACAAGAAGAGCACCACATGCTAAGCAATTCATTGAATACCAGCCAAAAAAAATGTTTAAACAGTTTGTGCGTGGTGACAGATAATAATATAAGAGTAATTCTTAAATTCATAATTGCTCTTATCACTTACAGCATCGTGTCATCATGAACTAGAACAAGATGGTTATAGCCTCTAAGTGACAGAATGTATATCACTATATTTTGACTTTTCTTTCCCCAGAAATACTTTTTGGCATTTTAATGTATTCCTTTTGTACTACAGCATGCTATATCAGCTGCTTGCCTTTTCAAAAAAGGAATGTCTCACATGCCTTGGAATTAAATGAGTCTCTTTGAGAAAGGTCTTTCTATAGCAAGCAAACCTTTGAAGAAGCAATGTGATTGAATTAAAATAAAATAAAATAAAATAAAAAAAAGATGAAATGTCAGAAAGAGTTTACATTTCATTTTCAGAGGACTAATAATGCTTTGTAGAGTGCAGGGAACACAATAATAATGATATTAAGTCATATAGGAGGATACTTAGAAGTGCATATATAGAAGGCTACCTATAGAAGTGCACTGCTAATTTACAAGGTCCCTTCACCCAAGGTAGAAATGTGACCACAGCTAAAGACAAGAGCAGCTTTTATCCTGTCTTGTACGACACTAAATCCATCCACATTTTTCACTTAAAGCAGAGTTTCTGAATTCTGATGATTATTTTCAGCACAATGATATTGCCTCTTTAGATAAGTATAGAAGAATCAGTTGTGATCTCCAGTTCAAGTACTGACTGTAGGCAGTTGTAGACATGTCAGTTACGGACATCTAGGGGAAAGTATTTCTTCACCTGAATGTTTCATAGAAAGTTTTTATTTATGTGTTACAAAGTAAATATTTTGTTAATTTGGCAGCAGCATTTTCTTTTTATGTTTTAATTTTCTTCCATTTATCTGTAATCAGAGCAATAGAGAGACAAATAGAAGCCTCACTTTCTCACCTGACTTTCTTTTGCTTTTATAGCAGTGAGAGAATGGAGGCAAAAAAATATAAATTTGTGCTGCAATAAAAAAATTCTCTAACGTAGGTATATTCCATGGCTTATTTAGCACTTAATTCTTGGATAGAGAGAAATTCAATCTGAAGAGGAATTTCATTTCAGTGCATTCTGTTTAGCTTCATGCCATTTTGCTTATTTGAATGCCTGTGTTTCATATCAAGTATTAGTAATTTCTGTACTAAGAGTCAGAAAAAAAAAAAGATATTGCTCCTTTCATTGAAGAAAATATGTAAGACTTGTAACTTGTAATTTTATGAAAAGAACGGATAATCAGTCAGCTGACAGCAGTTAGTGAAAACAAAACCAATTGTATGTTTTGTTCTCTATCACTACCTCTATGCGGATAAGACACTATTTTTCTGAAGTCCTTATAGTCAGATTAATCATAGAATCATAGAATCCCATCTGGCCCCACAGACTTGTGTACCTCTAAGTGGTGTAGCAGGTCACTAATCATTTCTTTCTGGATTATGAGGGCTTCATTCTGTTCCCTGTCCCCATCTACCAGCTCAGGGGGCTGGGTACCCAGAGAACAACAGAGAGACTGTAATGCAGGTAGTCATGTCCAGGCAAATGTAATCTTGCAGGCACAGGTAGCAGCACTCAAATCTGCTGTGCTAGCTTCCAAATATATTGATCAGATTACTTACTATTCATGTTGGACACATGTTGAAAACTCATGCTGAAGAATAGTGATTTCATTGCTATTATTGCTATCTCTACTCATTGGATGAAGATTAACATGGATATGTTAATTAGGTACTAGTACTGTAGTATAACCAGAACTTCATGTATTGTAAACATGTCCTTAGTAATAGACATTTTGACTTTTCATGAGCATACACCAGTAAGAATAGATCACAGTAGTGATTATATGCATGAAGGACCTTCTGCCTTTTAAAACTTCTACAGTTGCTAAATCTTTCTGCTGAAGTAATGACTGCTAGGCTCTGTTCCCTACCATGAACGGAAATGATAGCTTGTTGTATGACTGATTCCCCATATACAACCTGATCTAGTGAAAGATGTCCCTGCCCATGGCAGGTGGGGGTGGACTAGATGACCTTTAAAAGTCCCTTCCAACCCAAACAATTCTATGATACTAATTTTTAGGAGTGAAGAATTCTCAACAATCCTTTTGAAGATAGGTTTAAAGTTTTACATAGTTTAAGCCACTGAAGTAGTTTTATAAAGAAACATTTCCTAATCTATTCTTCTTCAGTATTTACTGGTAGAAGATTAGGACTTATCTTGTAGGAGAAATGAAAGTGAGATGTTCACTGTAGGTCAAATCCAATTAGTTAACATCTTTAGAATGAATTTCCAGAAAGATGTAGGTGATATTTTCAGGGGAAAAAAAAAAAAAAAAAGGAAAGAAAGAAAAAAGGAAGGATTAGTTTTTTAAAAGCTGTCATCTGGAGACACAGATAAGGTATTTTATGTCACAGACTGTAAGAAGGTGAAGAATTCAAAGAAAAATGTCAGGTATAGTAATTATCTGGGTTAGGTGCTTGACTTTATAATGATCTTTTAAGCTGAAAGACAGTTAATTATCGATTTCAGCTTCAATGCACCCAATTACTAAAAGGAACTTTAGTTGTTCCAGAAAATGTTAAAGGGGGAGAAAAAGCAAGCCCCCAGTCCTAAGCAGTTTATATAGTTTAACATTTGTATGGAAAAAATATATATATAATTTCAGTAGAAAACATAGCTATCACAATCATTTATTGTGAAACACCCTGGGGCAAAAATTGTCTGAATAAACTCTGCCAATTCTGCTAAAATTCCATACTCCAGAACCCATGAGTTTGATGAATTCTTTACTGCACAACACATATGTCAAGGACCCAACCTGTTGGTCTTATGTAGAGCCCTCTGGGGAACAACCTGTGCTGGCGTGTGCTCAGAGGGTGACCTGAGCTGTGCCAGTGGGAAATACAGGACCAGCTCTGGTTTAAAGAGGAGAATGGAGAAAAACTGTGGCTTGGATGAGACTCTTGCAAGTGGCTGCTCCAGCTTAGTTGTTGGAAACTTGCCTATGAGAGCATGGCGAGCTTCCTCATAATTTTAATAGATTTTATTCCAATCAATGTTTTTATTAAGTTATCACTTTTATTCTCCTACACTACATATCAAAAAGGAGTTTCTGGTTCAGTTTACACTTGTCACAGTTATTTTACAGTCTGTGAGAAGGGTGAAATTTTGCCAGTTTTTAAATACAACGTTTTCCATGGAGTACCTTTCAAAAATAGCCTGCATAGTAACCTTATGGTTAGAATGTTTGTCCAGGAAATGGGAGACTAAGTTCTTAGCCTCCAGAGACTGGGAGAATTCAAACCCACATTCCCATATTCACAAGCATATGCTGACTATCAGGCTATAAATTAATGTGGGAGGGGGCCCCTGTGAACCTTCAGCTTTGGTAGAGAGCAAAATTCTTTTCTCTACTTCTGTTTATGGATCTTTTATGACACAATGTTTGGACAAAAATAGAGATAAAGCAAGAAATCATGAACCAATACTGCGTACCTTCAACAGCACTATGTAGGGCAAATCTTCTTACCTGTCCTTTCTCTGGTCCAACAAAAATTGGTTTCATGGCTGCATAATGGCTAAGCACCAATAGCAGTAATAGAAAATGTCCTTTTCCAGCCTAGATTAGAGACTGGTGCCTGCAGATGCTCCTGGAAAGTAGGAGATGTTTAAGCCTCGTCTTATTTCTTTAGCCTTGCCTAGATAAGTACCACCATCAGGACAAACACTGAATTGAATGAAGCTTAGTCATCCTGCCAGGGTCAGATAACTACTTTCTAAGCCAAAACTGGCCATCTGAAATAGGTAATCTGAATCTGCACCTTATTAAGTTGATGATAATATAAATCTGCTGCAGTTGAGAGAAGAGTGAAAGGAATCTGTTTTCTCTTAGGAAGACACGGCACATACAAAGGACATCATTTGCTTATTTTAATTCTTTTAAGTGATCTGGCAAATGTAAATCTTTGCAGTTCTAACAGATTGAATAGAAAAATTATCGTTACGGAGTTTGACGATTTGGGTTTTGATTTTTTTTTCTCTCATGATACGTAGGGATTTGTTTTAGCTGAATGCTAATTTGTATACAAATTTCTTTTCACATAGCAACTGTATTAGTCATCATAAAAAGGAGCAAAGAGAATACATGATATGCCCTGGAGTTCAACATGTATCGTTATAGTTGTTTTATTTTTATATTTTATGATTGCTTTATTGAATGTCTCTTTGAAACAAGTGACTTTGAAAATGAGAATTATCTCAGAGTCTTTGAACAGATACCAAAGTAGATGACAGAACTGCAGAAAAGTGAGGGACAGATGCTTTCATCTGAAACAGACACAAATTCAGAAACTAATTTGGAAGTGATAAAAATTAATTTGCACACTTTAATTGGAATCAGACTTCTGCATGAAAGAAAGAAAGGAGGGTAGGCAGCTTGTGCTAAAAGTTGATTGAATTTTTTGTCAGGTAAGTATGCTGGACTTGGCCGCTTATCCTCTTGAGCCTCTCTGTGCAATATATTACATTCACCCTCTGACTGGTGTTCTTTAAAGGGATCAATGCTATTCCTGTTTTGTCCCTAGAGCCTGAAATTTCATTGATCTTGGGACTTGACATTTCTCATTACCTATTGTAGCTTCTGAGAGGATGGTCACAAGAGGTGTGAGAGTTAACCCTGCTTTTTCTATCTGGAGCTGCACTGACCACAGTAAAATACTGTGTCTCTCAGCCCAAAGCTTGGTTTGTGCAACATTATAACATAATCCTCAGAGGTCCTAACTATCCATCCTCCCTAAGGAACTGCATTTGTGTATATCTGAAAGGGAGGGTAAGTGTTCCCATAAAGGATCTTTGTTAAGTTAACTTGCAAGTTTTTTTAAATCTGTCACAAAACATACTTTTATTTGTTCCTTTTAAAGATAATATTTTTGAAAGAATTTAATATTATGAATGCAGCAGATTTTGCGAGCTTGTATCTTGAAAGAGTAATTATTTGGAACTCTGAATATTCAATGTATTCTTTTATATCCCTCCACATATAATCCTTATAACATGGACTAGTTTAACCTTGACAGGGCAGCAGTTTAAAAATAGCCACCAGTGTCTTTTGTTCCAAGTGGGTTGGACGGCTGTCTAAAGGTCCTGCTGAAGCATATTAGCACACATGCAATCTGCTTTGCATATTTAAAGAGTTATTACAACACTCGTATGTGTAATTTAGGTGCTAATTTTTAAAATACAGTATCTTGGCACTATTCTGCCAGAGTAGAAGCTGTTGGAAAACTAGTGTGTAATTTCTACTGGCACTGTCTCTACTCTGGTAGCCAAAGACATCTCTCCTAAGACTGCTACGCAAAGGCAAATGAGCCAATAATACACCTGAACTAATGCAGAATATGTAGCATTTTATCAACAGATGTCTGTGCCCATGTTTTGCTGCATACCCCACAGGAGTGATATAGCACAGGGCAGTTCAGTGACTTGCCAAAGCTCTTGAAGCAATTTAGTGGAAGAAATAGGAACTGAACTTGCAAATCCTTACTCTCCTCTCATCCACTGTATTTTTCCTTTTGGGGTCTGGATAGTTGCAAGGTACCTAAAAGACCACTCGCCGTGGTTAATTGTTTGTAGATATATAAAATGCTACTGACATTCCTCAGCAAATAAACCAATTCTGCCAGAGGTAAGATTTTGAATATATGAATATTTTTCTGTCAGCAATCTTTCTTTAAAAAACATCACTCCCTCACATTTTGGACATTTTTGTTGACTATTTCCTATTTTGAAATCTTATATATTGGATGTAGCCTTATCTTTTCATCAAATCCTGTGCATATTTTTTTCTGACAGTAAAAATTCAAGAAGGTTATTGCATCTTCAATTCCGTGAAAGCCATAATATTTTCTAAGATTTTGTTTTCTGAAGAGTATCCCCTCAAAAGTGTGAACAGAAAAGACTTTGTATCATAAAGATTTTATTTTCAACAAATAATTCAGCTATAGCCTTGTGCTTTCTTCCATGAAAGTCAGAGATGAAATGGAAGTGGTAATTTGCCTTGTGGTCTCATATTTCTTTACACAGAAGACTCTCAGATGTGCCCCCATAGCAATCCATATGTAATTCCTGGAAAAGTACAATATGAGAAAAATAGTGACACTGTCCATTCTCTTTCTTTTTCTTTTTTTCCTTACCGTGTGAGAGCGCTGTTACAGAAGAACCTTACAATGGTATTAAACATACTTTTTAGAGAGAAGGAAAGATTTTAAAGTATTTTAAAGTATTTTACTTCAGACTTTGTAGAAGAACTTGCTTGTTTGGAAATACATCACGTATGTGGGGGGTGTCTTTTTTTTTTTCTGCCCTTTAGTAATTCGGTTCAAAACTGCTCCTTTGCGGAAATTACAGGGAGTTTACAGTGATGGTATTTCAGTTCATAGGTAGGATATTTTCACCTGCAATTCCCTCAGAGCTACATCCTTTGACCTCTGGCTGCAACTATCAGAGGTGATGTGACAGTGACAGAATATTTTTCTAGATTTTGAATGATTCCTGGAGTTCACAACTTCTGTCCTTAGCAATAAAACGTAATATGATTAAGGTCATCTTCCCCATGCCACAGCTTTTCCTGTAGAAAGTATCATTGAATATTTTTTTCTTTGAGCCCTAAGGGGAAAAATCCCATTTTCAATTAGTGTCTGACTGTTACTCCTAATAATGATTTTCCGCTATTATTAATTTGTATTTACTGAAAAACAGGACTCAAAGATCAGAGCAGTTGTTTCTTGTAAACATTTTTCTTTGTAAGGCAAGAAGTCAATAAATATGCTCATTTTTCAGATTCTGACATTTTACAGTTCCATGATTTTATAGTATTTTCCTAGGAAACGGTGGGGAAAATGTCCTTTCGAAAATTGTATTTCTTTTTCCACTTAAAAGTCTCTAACCATCAACTAATTTCATTCACTATTACTGGCAGACTGATGACACTACTGTGTGCATCTCTGTAATCAGAGTTTAAGCCAAGGAAAACCTTGAGCATAATTCCTCTTTCTTTTTTTTTTTTTTCTTTTTTCCAGGAAGACATAGAGAATAAAAAAGAAAAGAATGGGAAAATTCTGAAGCTAGTTGCATTAGATATATATATATTCTTTTCTCCAGTGGCCTAATAGAAAAGTATATAGGCCATTGGAGAAAAGAAAACCTCAGAAGGAGATTGGGTTCTCAACAGCAATATTGATGGGGAAATTATAAGACTCTAAACCTCAAAATATAACTATCTTTGTTCACATATACTGAGCATCTTTCTCTGTTTCTTCCAAAATCCATCCTTCTATAGCAGTAAAGCTTAGATCAATTTACATCTTCAATTTCCAGACCAGAAAGTTTTTTTTCTTATGTTGTGGAATAAAGATTGGGAAACTAGGATTTATTGAGGTAGCTATTTTCATTAGAGATAGGAAAAGTGTTGATGTGTTTGTTTGTACAACGCAATGATAAGACCAAGTAGATTGACCTATCCTGTATTATTGGGTCTACAGCTGAAGTCTGTAAAACCATGTTTGGTAGTTCTCAGCTGCTTCAGAAAGTGATAGTAAAACGCATAGAATTATTAATTAAAATTTTGATAACAGAAATGGTTAGGATTAGTCAAGAAATACTGTAGATTCACTGTCATATTTCAAGACTATTATATATAGTTCTGGCTAGCCAAATTTTAAGAAAGAACTCAGAGTGTGACAGGAACAGAAGTGGATTACTGGGATGACTAAAAAGAGGCAATCCTGTCACTTCAGAGAAGTTTATAAGAGTTTGGTTTGTTTAATAAAGTCAAAAGGAAGGGCTGAGAGGGCTGTTTTCTTCTGTAAGAACATGAGTGGGGAAAACACAAGTGAGAGGGGAGACCTGAAGCTAAAGGACAGTGCTGACATAAGAACAAAGAGATATAAGGTAGACAGGAATAGATTCAGACTGAAAATCAGAGTATTTCTGTCCTTTACAGTAGGAAAGTTCTGGAACATCCTTCCAAGTCACATAGCCAGCTAGCTGTCTCATTAATTTATTAACAGGTTTATACTCTGTGAGTGTCTGCAATAAAAAAGACTAAATTCATTGACCCACAAAATTCTACTCAAGTCCCCATTCTTAAAGCATATCTTTCAGAAACCCATGCACTATTGTTTAGATACTCCAGTAGTTCCTTTGTTAATTTGTTTTAGTGTTTAACTGTTTTTGCAGGTAGGAAACTGCATTTTATTGCAGGGTTGAAATATGTGCAGCCATTCACCCATTGGACCTTGTTGTGCCACTAGCTGTTAAGATAAATTTCTGAGCTATTGGACATCTTTTATGCCTTTTAACTCTCCAGCTATGGTAGCCAAGTCACTGCTCTGCTGCCTGTGCAGTGAAGAGAGAAAACACTTTAAACTCTGTGCAACTTCCTACTCTCTATATCAGTTGTGTGACCTTCCTTGGAGCTCATTTCTGAAAATGTGGGTACAATTTTCTTTCTGGTCTACAGTGGCAAGATAACTTCTGACTTCTATTTGCTATTTTAGAGCATTGCATTGAAAGCTAATGTTGAGGCAGTTTTGCATTCTGACTTCTTAAATCCTTCTCTGTCTCACTGCTTTCCAAACCAAAATCACCTCTCCAGTGAACAGAACTTGTGTTTGTCCAGAAGCAGCAACCTTCCACCTGGCTGCATTCAAAATAAATGAAATAAGTAAAATGCATTTGGCCACCTTATTATTTAACTAGAAAATGCAGAGAATTCTATAATAATTGCTATAATAATTACTTTCTCTCTTCATTATACAGTTGTCCAAGAATCTTTGTATCAGCTATATAATACTATATCTTACCAGCAAATAATTTATATTATTCTGTAGATAAAGTTACTGGCTAGTATTTGGTCAGGCATCAGTTCCCACCTACCAGTGCAATACCCCAATATCCAGTATCCTAATATCTAGCTCCTAGTGGATACCCTCCTATGGACAAAAAATGTTAAGAACTGTCAGTGAACCCGCTTCTGTACCATCCATGCTATCCTCAGCCAGTTCCATATAAAGCAGGTTTAAATCAAAACCTTGTACTACACAGTCAAATGTCTTGGAAAAAAAAGTACTTGGAAGCCATTTTAAAACAGCCATCTTTGTCAACTATACCTGTCGTCCTGTCCAAAGCAGATAAGAAGCTTGCTTGACAAGACTCCCATTCCGGTACAGCATGGTGACTGGCATTAATGAGATTTTTGTGTCTGATTCTTTGTTGACAGAACTCTAGATTACCTGGTTTGATATTTTGTGTGGGATTAATGCTATGGTAATTCATCTGTAGTTTTCTAGGTCATTTCTTTTATCCTTTTTCAGTATTTGAACTACTCAGGCAGAACTCCAGTCCTTTGGAATTTCCCAATTTTCTGTATTTCATCTGTACAAAGTAAATATAAATACATGAAATCTCTGTTATCTGGCATGTCGCAAAATTTCTGTTACTACATAACATTTCTTTGCCTGGCAAAGTGGTATCAAATACTGAGCAATTCCTTACTGCATACAGGAGTTTCATTGTTATGATGTCAGCATCTGTTATTATTGGAAACAACAGAAATGATGCTATTTGTCACATGAATGCTCCATAAACGCCCACCTATTTGAATCCACGATAAAATAAATTTTTCTCCTGTATATAGGAAATAAATGTTTAGGGAGTAGTCTATCCTACTCTCTAGTAAAATTAAATGTGATAAAAATAGCATATGTATCCACAGTGATATATATAAAATGACGTATATCCATAACCATCTTTAGTTATAATTTTAATCTATAAGTAGTGATTGTGACTCTGAATCAATAATGTCTATGCAACAGCAATATCTTTCTAGTACTGTGCTGTTTCTCCTCTCTTTTCCCCTACAGCTTCATGAAACAAATTATGATCATTAATATAAGAAAATCCTCAACTCATCCTACCCTTTAGGTTCCTAGAAGGATAGAGACATATACATTCAATAGCAGATATTTACATTACAGATGCATTTAATACCACCATAGGTTGTGTTCCTTATCTGAAATTTAACTTCTCAGTATTTTTAGATCATAAAACAGCCATGTATTGCTATCATTCACATATTGCAAATAGCATGGAGTCCATTATTTCTATACCAAAGAAGTTTGCTTTAAGTTAGCGTATGAATTAATGGATTGGGAAGCTGCTTATATGAAACTTTACGATATCTGAATATATTTTGCTCAGAAACCTAGGTATGAGATATTTAAGCAGATCGTACCTTCCTTGATGCTTACTAATTTAACGCAAATTACAGCACAGTTCTTTTGTTGTTGAAAAAGTTGGGTTTGGCATTTGTTTGTTGTTTCCCTTTTTGTTTTTCTTCCTGTGTGTGTGTTTTTTTTTCTTTTTAACAGGTGATTATCCAGCTCCTCGGGCTGTTCTGACTGGTCATGACCATGAAGTTGTCTGTGTGTCAGTCTGTGCAGAGCTGGGACTTGTTATCAGTGGTGCTAAAGGTCAGAAATACTTTTAAGTCTTAACATTTTTAGAGCCTTTCTTAATGATACTTTTTGGTCTTCCTTCAAGCCAGATATACTTTAATTATCCAAAGTCTCTTCTACCAAGATGTTCTGTAATTCTGGGGGAATTCATGGACAGCATTTCACCCAGCAGATTTTTTTAGTGGATAGGCTTCCAAATAATCAGGAGTTTGCAGGTTTGTTGTTACACTTCTTCCATTAAAATTTTTGAGCCATCTGTTCACACACTGTCCCTGTTATTTAGTTACAGAATCCAGAGTATCCAACAGTTACTAATATGAATGTTCAAAATACCTTTCTAAACCTGCAGCAGTCTCCTGTACAACTCTGATCATCAACGTAAATAAAACACTCACCTAAATGAGTGTTTTCTTAATCTTTCCTTATTCTATTTCTCACTTGTTCTGCCCACCTTCTCCTTTTCCCTTTAATTCCACATCCACTTTTCTTCCCCTACTGCCCTCTCTCATTTAGGTTCCTTTCTTAATTTGGTAAACTGCAGGTCTTTTTCACTCATTCTTCGCTCTTTGCCTCCCCGTTCTCCAGAGTATATTTCTTACTTTCCTTTGAGCTATGTTATCTTTTCTCCCTTCTTATTTCCTTCTTTTACACTAATATTATCATTCCTTAAGGCTTTTCTTCCTTATATCTCTTCCTATCTCATTTCCACTCCACTCCTACATCTTCATCCAGCCACTTGCTTTCTCAGCTTGCAGTGATGTCTGTTTTATATTTTATTTATAGAGTCATAGAATCATAGAATCATAGAATGATTTGGGTTGGAAGGACCTTAAAGATCACCTAGTTCTAACACCCTACCATGGGCAGGGACACCTTCCACTAGACGAGGTTGCCCAAAGCCCCATCCAACCTGGCCGTGAACACTTGCAGGGGTGGGGCAGCTACAGCTTCTCTGGGCAACCCATTCCGGTGCCTCACCACCTTCACGGTGAAGAATTTCTTCCTTATATCTAATCTAAATCTACCCTCTTTTAGTTTGAAGCTATTGCCCCTTGTCCTGTCACCACACTCTCTGATAAGGCGCCCCTCCCCATCTTTCCTGTAGGCCCCCTTCAGGTACTGGAAGGCAGCTATAAGGTCTCCCCAGAGCCTCCTCTTCTCTAGGCTGAACAACCCTAACTCCCTCAGCCTGGCTTCATAGGAGAGGTGCTCCATACATCCCCATGGATATCCTTGCACTCTTTTTTAAAAAGTTTGCTGCTTCTGAGGTTAAGAAGGATGTGGCATTTGTCCTGCCCCCTTCTGCTCACAGCTAAGCTCCTGGATTGTCATCTTGTATACTGACTTGGAGCACCACATTTATTTTCCAAGCTGACTATGAAACTTTGAGTAAAGACATTTTTAACAGGAAATGCGAATGGGTCATTAACTCTCATAATGACTTACTCCATAGCAGTGGTAGGTGAAGTAAGGACATTTATGAAAAAAATAAATGGTGACTCTGAACCTAGTTTTGTCTTGCAGCATTGCTATTTCCTTATCTCCTAAGGCAGCCCTATACACTCTTACTGCCAAAGTACCCTTTTCAACTATCTTGTTGCAAATTTCCTCTTACCAAAATAGCTGGGATCTGTACTCAGTTATCTTCTACTTCATTAAGTATATGATACTTTAGTAACATATTTTAGAGGTAAAGGCTGCTGGGGGACCAAAGACTTTTATGTCAAATTCAGAATATATTTGTAATGGATTCAGAGAGATGGAGTCCTGTCCTGTCAGATCCTATTCCTGGAATTACTCTTCTCATGTTCTTCCTTTACAGATTCTATTCCATACATAAAAATAGAGAGAAAATCCTTTTCTTTCTTTCTTTTTTTTTTTTCATGGCTGTTTTCCAGCAGATGCCTATTTTAATTTTTTTTATACAGTTTCTGTCCTGTCCAGTTGCTTTCCAGTTCCTTTGACTGAATTTCACCGCAGTGTTGTGTTGCTCTGCCCACCTGGGCACTGCCTGTGCTCCCTTGTGAGGAGTCTGTCCCTCCCTATGCCACCTCCATCACACACACAGCCTTCCAGACAACCTGCACTGAGGCAGGGAGGCAGCACAAATAGAACTCCTCAGAAAATCCTGTGCCTCAGGTCAATGTTTGCACGTTCTTATACAACAAAAACATAGAAAGAGTGGTGGCTCTATGTGTCTTTACACCAGAATCCTAAGTCTGAAGATTTTCTTTGTGCCTTTTTGTGCTCATGACCACTCAGCTGAGCCAAGGTAGTGGCAGTTTGTCAGTGCACTTAAACATGAAGATATTACATTTTTCTTTTGGAAAATCTAACATGGTAATTATTCTAAAGGTGGAGGCATCACTGGCATTTCAGTATTTCCAAAGCTAAAATTCAACAATTTGAGAAAATAAATTAATTCCATTGCATTTGTATCTCATAGACCCAGTCAGACTTGGGGTCTCTCTGCATAAAGTTTGTTGCAAACACAAATAAGAACATACACCAAAGAGCTCACAGACAAGTGCACTGATGCTGTGATTTGTCCTACATGGCCAAACCCAGCTGCAGTGTGATCTTCACAGAAGTTAGAATGGCTTAATGTGAGGTGGCTGAGTCTGCCACTATGAATTTACTTTCAGGGCTAACAGCCAATTGTACAAGGAAGAGATTACTATGCTGTCCAGGAGTATCCCATGATTCATAATAGAAAATATTTAGTATTTACTGTGGCTGATTACATTTACCACAGAAGAGACTCTTTTTTCTTAGTAGGTTTACAGATTTCAAAAGAGCATTCCCATAGATCTTGAAATGGAAATATCCTAGTGTTGCATCTTAAAACGTACCTTGTAGATTTCATAGCTGTGTTTTTCTTTCATCAGCAATAATAATAACAATTAAAAAAAAAAAAAAAGACATTAAAAACTCGTATGAAAATCTCACTGGAGTAAATGCAGTTGTAGTGTGGTCTTATAGTCCCAATATCATAGTTACTCTGTTGGCTGTCAGATGACACCTATTGTTAAAACGATTCAGGACTGAAATCTATGCATATAATACATTCAAAGGGAGAGAGGACCTACAGGAACTGCCATTGACTATAGGAGAAATATGCAGTGATATGATTATATGCCCTCTGGGGGTTGCTCGTATTAGTCACTGATAGGGCCACATCTGTTTAATGTGAGTGGGCAGCCTAAGGAGAGTTCATGTTCTTGGAGGAAAGTACTAAGACCAAGGCCTCTGAATGCTTGGAAAGAGGAAAAGGTATTTTAGAGGTAGATCAATGTTAACTACTACCAGTTTAAGGAAGTAATGAACTACCGCCTTTAGGCATGTTGTATCTATTTTCTTAATCTGCTAGCTCTTGCATTTTCTTTTCTGCTGTCTCTTTTAAATTCTTTAGGCTAGGATTGCATCTTCTCATATCTATACGGGACTAATATTATACAAATGTGTATTATGCATTGCCTTTGTGCACAGTGTATATAGTTTGTATAAACAACAAAAGTATGATATATTATGTTTTCTTATACAGAAGGTCCTTGTCTGGTACACACAATTACTGGAGATTTGCTGAGAGCCCTGGAAGGAACAGAAAACTGCTTGTATCCTCGCTTAATTTCAGTATCTAGTGAAGGTCACTGCATCATCTACTATGAACGAGGACGGTTCAGCAATTTCAGCATTAATGGCAAACTCTTAGCTCAGATGGAGATCAATGATTCAACCAGGGTAAATCAAAATGCAAACAAATATTTGTTGTGTCTTGCCTTTATTTATTAAAATAAACTGAATTTATCTGCAGTATATTTTAAAGGAAATCACACATATAAAATTGCCACTTCCTAGTTAAGTCATAGTCAAACACAAATCCTCTCATCTCCATCTCCAAATGCAAAAGTGCACTTGAGCTTTTTCAGAGTAAATAAGAACAAATTTTTATGATCCCATATAATTCCTGGAATTTTTGTTTGGAATTAAATTTCAGTGGGAAATATATCTTTAAAACAAAATACTCTGAAAGGAGTTCATTCTTCATTTATTAACCAAGACATGAATTCATGCCTTCAGGACTCTGCTCTGTCAAGGGCACTTGAAGCAGCATTAGGAATGTAGATTGCTGCTCTGCTTTAGGTGTTAGTGATGGCATCAAGCATCATAGGACAAACAGAGAAATGTTATGTGCTCATCTCAAGTCTTGGTGTATACACTGGAAGAGTTTTTTGGTTATATATCATATTTAAAACCACATAATTGTTTTATTTAAAATTTAGAGATCCAAAATGTGTTAATTTATTACTTTTATTTGGGAGAAAAAGGAGTGGGAGTCTTTTTCTTCAAGTTTAAAGTCAACAGAGAACAATAAATGATCATATGTTGATTAAATTTTAGTACTATTGATCATTTTCCATAACAGCTAACTCTGTACCTGGGTTTTGTCTTGTTCTTCTGAAGGCCATTCTTCTGAGCAGCGATGGGCAGAACCTGGTGACAGGGGGAGACAATGGTGTAGTAGAAGTATGGCAGGCCTGTGACTTCAAGCAGCTCTATATCTACCCTGGCTGTGATGCTGGCATAAGAGCTATGGATCTGTCTCATGATCAGAGGTGAGTTTGTCATTAATATTTGTATGTAAATGGTAAAATTGCACAAAGGATAGATCTCTGTTAACTTTAAGGTGTGATTTTAAAGTAAGTACTCATCGACAGGATATGATACAAAACCATTACCCAGGTTGTTATCTGGTTGGTTTGTTTTAATCAGCATGTTGTCTGATCCTTGAGTCTCATAATGCAAGTGCTTAACTTTAAAGTGAGGTCTTATATCACTGAAGTCAATAAGACAGAGCATCAGCTAGCAAAATATTAGTGAAATTACATTAACTTAAGAACATACAAACAGCCAGACTGGATCAGACTGCAATAGTACCTATTAACAAATGC
This sequence comes from Anseranas semipalmata, assembly GCA_013399115.1. Classification (NCBI taxonomy): domain Eukaryota; kingdom Metazoa; phylum Chordata; class Aves; order Anseriformes; family Anseranatidae; genus Anseranas; species Anseranas semipalmata. Next base: position 12,626 of record VXAA01001015.1, on the reverse strand, counting down.
TTTTTAAAAAAGTTCAGAAGTTTATGGTACACTTCTGATTTTCAGCAATGTAGAGTTTACAAATTTCTTGGGTTGCACCTAGACTATAATGTGCGTTATTATTAGTGGATCTGTCCACAAGGAATGGGTATGATCCTTTCCTTTTGACTTTCTCTGAGCAATGGAGGTGCAGTGTACAAACCTAGATATGTACAGTGATGCTGTGGCACTAGAATGCACAGTGTAAATGTAAATATATATGAACCTGGTCCCTCAGTCTACTAGTGTAATGTGATTATAATATAAACCTATATGTTGCATTTATGCAGGGTTATGAGTGGATTTGCTGTTTACATCATGCATGAGTCTTGCATTTCTTATTAATATACAAGCATATGCAAAGAATTCATTGGATGTTAGAAAAATCATACAACATTCACTAAAGTTCATTTTTTTTCTTACACTTACATAGCATTTCTGTGCTATGTACCCATTTTGTAAAGCAATAAAAGCACCTATAGACCAAATACACACCAAATTTATTCATATACGAGTAGATGATGAGAAACAAGATTTTTGTCTCAAATGCTCTAATCAAAACTAAGTAACTGGAAAAGGACTATTTGTTTCTGGAGCTTTGCCAGTTTATGCATGCAGTACTGTGCTGTTTTAAAAGCTTTATTTACACTGTGAAAAATTTCTTCTAGCCTATTTTCTCTATCCCTGATTGTAATATTAGGTTGGGAAGCCCCAGCTGTGTGAAGTGCTTTAAGTACCTGCTTAGCTTTGGTTGCATAATTAAGCAGAGAATGGATTTTGTATGGTCTGATAGAAGTGGAGATAGATATCTAATCCAATTTTAGAATTCAGCTACCAGAATTAGAGGGTATATGATAACTGGAAAATCATGTCAACCACTGCCACCCAAACAACATAAATATAGGGGTAAATTTCAATATGAAGCTTTTTAGGAGTACCAGGGTGTGATCAGCTTACACGAAGCTACGATAATAAGCTCCCATAATAATCAGTGGAGATTTACTCACTACTGCCTGTGGAGTCCAGAGGACAATTTAGCTCACCCTAAAGTACATGCACAGTGACCTGTAGAGAGTTGGACTCAGGCTGCGCTGAGGGTATTGATTAAGGCCCCAATTTGGTTGCCTCCTCATAGACAGTTAGTACAGTTTGAGATACTTTGGAGGTCTGAGGTACGCACGTGGGGTGGCATGTATGACAGAGGACCTAGTGAAGAACCACACCCTTCCAGAGAGGCAGCTAGAGTCAAGGCAAGATAAAGAACATCTCAGATGGTACTGTGCTTTTACCTATTTGAAGGAGAATGAATGGAGCTCTGGTCTCATGTTGACCATAATGGGAACATGGGAATTGGGCTTATATGTAGATACCTAAATTTAGTGTCTCTATGGAAAACTGAGCGCACCCATGAGCTTAACTTCCATACAGCATTGCTAAGGAGACTTGTTCTTTTAGCTTTTTTACTGTTCATGCAAGCCATAATGAGAGAAGGTAAAAGAGGATTAGCACAAACATGTTTCATATCTTTTTCAGAACTCTGATTACTGGCATGGCTTCTGGCAGCATCGTAGCTTTTAATATAGATTTTAACCGGTGGCATTATGAACATCAGAACAGATACTGAAGCAGAATGAAGAACTGAAAGCCCAGGTAAAGCTGAGAGCACAAGTGCTGCAATGAAAGGTGTAGTCTCTGGTGGAAAACCACGTCTGCATTGACCTCCGTTGTACATTCCATTACACCCAGCAATAGCTGTACATTGTAGTCAGCAACCATTTTACTTTGTGTGTTTTTTCACAACTGAACACCAGCTGCTGAAAAGCAAGCTTGTATCATGTAAATTATATGAATTAGGAGATGTTTTGGTAATTATTTCATATATCTTTGTTTATTGAGAAAAGGTAGTAGGATGCGCCACAAGAGACTTTTGCAAATTCTGAGGAACCTTGTGTCCAGTTGTTTCAATGTTTAGGCTATGAACCTAACATGCATCCCATCTCCAGCCTCTTTTCAAGCTGAGATAAAAAAAAATAATACGTTTGATACTTTGTACATCAGATGCACATCTTAACTTTAAAGGGATACTTTTGTAAAAGTAAAACCTTGTATAAAGAACAAAACTGTTTCTTAATTTTATTGTGGAGTTACAACTTGCATGTACTTTAAACCTGATGTCTTGAAGGAACAGGTGCATTCACACAAATCAAACTGGAGATCTGCCTAAGGGTACAGCTTGTGTTAAAGGGTTGAATTTGGGCGCAAACAGTAATTTTGACATTTTCACCAACACACGTTTTTCACTTTTTGAATCTAAACTTTACCCCTTTTTAGTGGAGTTCTGCTCATGAAGCATTTGGATAAAAAGCCATCATTTGCCATATTTATACTTTATACAATAGAAATTAAATTCCTCCCTTTTAAATTCAAAGACTAGATAGAAAGGGAGCAAAGAGAGGAAGTTCAGTTTAATGCTTAATGATTCCCAATACAGACAAAGTGCTATACTTCTGGATTATTAGCATTTGGCATACAAACCATTGGGCGAGAGAGTCTCAAAAGATTTTTTTCCCTTATTTTTCCTCTGAGCAGCTTGGTTTATTCAACAGCCTTAGCTTCACTGTGGAGGTGACTGAGGTTATTCTTTTCGGTTCTTCTGAAAATCTCACCTGAAGCCACTCAGACTAAGGCACTTCATGTTTTACAATACTGTAATGATAACTATTGGAATAATTTTCTGCACATTGTACTGATCAAATTACACACCCAGGGGTATATACACTTTAATTCATGTTTCTTCTTTGTATATTTGGTGACTGTATTGTCATAGATGTACATATTGTGTCGGTAGGGCTATGAGGCATGTAACAGGAATGTAATTTTCTCAGAATTTACACTCATTTGCAGTCATTTATTTAAAAAGATAATGGATTCTTTGTATTGGCACTTTGCACCAGAAACATATCATTATTTATTGATGTGATTACTTATTTGTTCTCCACCTTGTATTAGTAAGTTTAGCACTCAATTTCCTTCTTCATTGTTGTTTGTATTTATAAGATTCGGCAATCATGGGGATCAACGTAATGATTAAGTTATTCATCACCAGTCTGTAAGCAATATCTTGAGTTTGTAGCTTAGAATTGGGAGACTATTGAACATCTGGAAGACAAGTTCATTTCATCTTGAGATCATGGTGAAATATTTTGGATATATAAATTCCTTAAGCTATTGTAACCATGTTTTATTGCAAAGATGTAAAATATGCCAGATGTGTGTGAGTTGGAAATCAAAAAGAAAAATAAAATATGCAAAGAATTCAGTGATAGTTTTTCATTTCAATGAACTTTTCATCAAACAGTTCACATTATAATTAGGAACAAACAATTATTTTAAGAAATGCTCTCTTACATACAATGGATATGCCAAAACTTATGTATGCCTGGGTAGTTGTATTTCCTGGGGTGTTAGAAAATAAAAGAGAGGTTACAGAGTGTGTTTGGCAACTCTTTTGATTGCCAGTACATGAAGAGAAACTACTGAAGATACTTTGATCAGCAGAAGAATGCTTGTGAATAGGCAATAAACTTGTATAATAGACTTCACAGAAAGCAAAGATCTGATGAGAGCCATTTTGGGTATCTCTCAATACCTGATAAGACAGAATTAATTTCATTTTATTTTAGGCATTGAAAGTTAGATATCTACACTCCCTGCACAGCAGAACAAAACAGGTGGGATAAATCACCTTCTGGAAATGCTGAGGTCTCTAGAAAGTTGTAGTAAGCAACTGTAGATAGTTAGCTATCTGATGTCAGATGTCTCATTTAAGGTAGCAAAAATAGACAAAATACTTTCCATATAATTAAAAAACTCCCAATTGACTACAAAGCAGAATAACAGCCAACACTTAAACTTGTTGCCCCACTCATTGCCTGTCCATTTGGAAGCACTGTTCTTTAAACAATTATCAAAATGAGCTAAAGCCAATATTTGATAACCTTGTTAGAACACAGTATACATTTTAGCAGATTTCTACCTATATAAACCAGCTTTTGAAGCAGATGACCTATCTTAATTGTCTGGGGGCTGGAACGGAGACGGGAGGAGGTGAGAGGGCTGATATGTTAATACTGGCATTTGAAACAGTTTTTTTAATCTTATGTTCCAACTTCCACTCCATTAATATACAAATATCACCCCCAATTTCATACTTTATAGAGCAAATTGAGTGATTAAAGAAAGTTGCACCACTCTAGTTAAACCAAAAATAAGTATTACTATAATATTAATTAATACTGTTGTTAGCATGAAGTCTCTCAGCATTATGTGAAGCATAATCTAGTCACAAATTAGAAGTTTTTGTGCCCAAGCAAATCTTTGTATAAGAAATTGGCCATGGGTTACAAAAAGGAAAATATAAATCCTGGTACATAGCATTCATAAGTAGGAGTCCTCAAACAAGTCAGACCTTAAATAATAATAACAACATGATTGAGTTTTCACAAAGGGACAGGACAAGAAGAGTGTATTAACAGACTGGTATAGACACACATAGACCAGCTTTTGTGGCAGAACACTGCTTTTGCTTTTTACTCTCTATTTGACTTCTATTTAAAAAGAAAAAAAAATCTTATGATTCTGTCAGGATATTTAAATTATTTTGTTGTTTGTTGTTGTTGTTGTTAATTTGTGTTAATTATATTAGTATCAACCTACCTGTAGCAGGGTGTTGTGGTTTAACCCAGCAGGCAGCTAAGCACCACACAGCCTTTTGCTCACTCCCCGACCCCCAGTGGGAGGGGGGAGAGAGAGAATCAGAAAAAAAAAAAAAAAGGTAAAACTTGTGGGCTGAGATAAAGGCAGTTTAATAGGACAGAAAAGGAAGGGAAAATAATAATAACAATAATAATAATATATATATATGCACATAAAACAAGTAATGCACAATGCAATCACACACCACCCGCTGACTGACGCTCAGCCAGTCCCCAAGCAGCAGTCCCCCCTGCGTGGCCAACTCCTCCCATATTAATTGTTCAGCATGACGCCACATGGCATGGGATATCCCTTTGGCCAGTTTGGGCCAGCTGTCTTGGCTGTGTCCCCTTCCAGCTCCTTGTGTATCCCCAGCCTCCTTGCTGGCAGGGCAGCACAAGGAGCTGAAACATCCTTGGCTCTGCGTGAGCACTGCTCTGCAACAACTAAAACATCGGTGTGTTATCAGCATTGTTCTCATCCTGAATTCAAAACACGGCACGTACCAGCCTCTTTGAAGAAAATTAGCTCTATCACAGCTGAAACCAAGACACAGGGTTATTTAACGTAGAAAGCTAGTATGTACAGATCTCCAGTTTGTGTCTCAAGACTTTGCCAAAGCTTCAGCTGCCCCATCTCTTTCACATAGTAAAGCTAGACTGACTCACCTTTTTTTTCTGTATAGAAATGAGAGTTAATGATTCAACGGAGTTTCTGAGAGCTGCCTGTGGAAGATGAAGCAGCTTTGACCAAAACAGCTAAATGGGGCTAATCTCTCAGCTAATGGAGACGCAGCATTAAACATACAACTGTGCAAATAAAATATATCTACAATGTAAATAATATGCAATTATTGTCTGTGCTCCTGCCAGTCTATCTTAGGTTAAGAATGGGACTATAAGCTAATGCTGTACCAAGAGCATGATACAGCAGCTATGAGGCTTTTTCTTTGTCCAGATTTTACCTGTGTTGAGGAGGGCACTGCTTTCTCTACATGAGCAACGATAAAAGAAAGGCTGCTTCATTTTACCCCAAGGAAAGACTAGTTAGGCTCAATTTACTGGAAGAACTTCAGATAAATAATGATTATGGTGATAGAGAATCTCACAGGCTGTGCTTGTAGAGCTAAAAACACTGCCTGGGAACAACTGATGTGGTGAATGCTTGTTATAATATAGTGTATCAACCCTGCTGACAAGCAAGCAGGGTGTTTGAAGCAAGCCTTGTGCTGCCAGGGATAAAAGCATTTGGAGCAGACATAGGGAGTGAAGGGCTGACTTCTGATAACAGCAAGAGAACCACTTCCTGATACAAGACATCTAGTACCCATAAATATTTTATTTGGAGATGTCTAGCTGGAGTTTATGCTCACATTTTGCAGTGGTTTAATTGTGGACTGGTTTTATTTAAGCTTTTTTTTTTTTCTGTAACTTACAAACGTTAAGAAATGAACATGTTAAAAGAGAAGCTTGTATTTAAAAAAGGAAGAAAGGATTGCAAATTTATTATGTCTATGCAATACAGAACAGTTTATAGACTTTCTAACCCCTGTGATTAGTTTTGCAACATCTACAGTTAAGTTTCAAGATCTGCAACTGACAAGAAAACAAGACTGGAGATTGCTTTCCTGTAAACTTTATAAGCTGTGGCCATATAATTAGTTTACAGAGGGATTTATTTAGATGAAAATCTGCCAAACAGCTGACTTGGTTTCTGGATCCCTCTGTGGTGACATCAGGCCTGACCAGCACAGCAGCTCTACATCATTAGCCAGAAGTATGTCCTCTCTGCATTCCACCCCACTTGCACAAATAAGAACTTAGATAATTAACATGCATAAAATTCAGAGTCTGGAGTACTTTTTATTCATTAAAAGGCTGGCATAAGGGCTCTGTGTGCCTAAGGGTGCCACAGTACCAAGCTACCTTCAGCCTAGGGTTTATAACATGGAGCAGAGAATAGGCTCTTACATACAAAACTAGACAGGAAAGAAAATCTTTTCTGGTGCCAGAAGACTACAAACAGCTAAAAGCTAGCAGCACCAGTGGATTTGACTTTAAAGTTTCATGTCTGTTTATGCTTTGAAGAGATTCAGTCTTGGCAGGATGCTGCAATGACCAAGCCCTTTGGCAAAGCTAATCCTAGTGTCATATCTCTGCAAATTTAAGCCATTAAGAATGATGCACGTAGTCTCCCTCACTGCATAGCAGAACTAGTGATTGCTGGAAAAGGCAGTGGAACAATTGAAAGCGGTCTTTCAATCCAGCAGTACAGCTATACACATAAATTCAGTGCCCATGGCTGTTCAGATACATTACTTTGTACAGAGCTATCAAACAGGAAATAAAATAGTGCCTGGGAGCTGGTGTCCTTGCATGCACATCTTTTCAATTAAAAACACTAATACGAAAAGAGGGTGTTTCAGTAGGAAGGCAGCAGGACTCCAGGCAGGGATCAGGGGTTTGGAGAAAAGTCAGAGAGGGAGGGACAGCTTTCCTGTTCAGCCACAAAATCTTTTCTTCCAAATAGGCCTGAACAGATTGTCCCAGCTCCCCTCTTGCAATGCCCCTTACTGCTCCTTTTCCTCCACTAATCCTCCTGTACCCTTGTTTTAACTTGCCATGAAGAGCAGTCTGTAGATTGGGTTTTCTCTCTCCTGCAACCATGTCCTCCATGGTACCTATCACATTCCCTCACTCCCCCTAACTGCCAGGGAGAACTAAAGTGGAATCAGCATAAAGCACACATGTGACGCTCCAGACGGCCCATACAAATCTGTTTTCTAAGTTCCTTGCCGTCCCAGTGTGAGCTGCAGGTAGTAAAATCCTGAAATGAAAAGGGATTCACTACAGTTCCTATCTTTCAGCTGCCTATTCGAGCAGAACCAAAGGTCATGTGGGAGTATTATTCTGCTAGTAAATAACACAGGTCAGGGCTCTTCTCTGACCCGAAGGCAAGTGGCATGACACAGGCTTTAGCCATGCAGCCAGACTCCCTGGGACCAGCCCTTAACCCATCCTACCCCATGCACACTGCAGGGTGTTGTTTAGAGAGTGGTAAGTTAAAAGCATGTCAGTTACACCCTGCATATGAGCACAGCACAGTGCCCAAGCCTACAGCTTTCATTGCTCAAGTTGTTAGCACAAGTGTAGCCACAGCACCTACAATTTGTCCCTTGGGCTCCATGATCATCAGCCTATCAGTTTGCTCCTACTTATTTCAGACACCAGAAGCATCTTGCAGTTACCTATGGTTGAATTGGCACCTCATGTTCTAGCATCTAGGCAGAGGTCTTGAAAGCATGGAAGAGACAGCCTTACTGCTCTACATTTCATCACCTTTGTCATTCTTTGGAGACTCCCTCTCATGATTCCTATCTGTGTGGCAGTCAGACGAGAGAGTTTTTACCAGCACTTGCCATGACCACTGAACCTCTGATACTAACCAATTTCCCTTTTGTATTTCTCTGTGGGAATCCCTGTCAAAGCATCTAAACAGGATTTTATCAGACTTGGTAAGTAGACATGATCCCAGCTATATTCAAGAAGAAATGTATCAAAAAGATGTATTCAGGATGAAAGCAAACTTGTTTGGATATTAAGGCTTGGTGCTGTGAGCACCCATAATCCTTTTGATTCAATACAAAGACTACTTCATATCTCTTGACTTGAAAGACACTTACTTCCATGACTTGCTCAGATCTGTACCATGAAATGATACATTTCTGACAATGCACATCCAACGAGGAGCACATTAATAAGTGGTGGTTCCTTCATTTTTTGCAGTCTGATAGTTCCAAAGGTCTTTGTGGTTGCATTTTTATTGTTGATGTTGTTGTTGTTTTGTTGTTGATTTGGTTTGGTTTGGCTTGGTTTTGGTGTTTTTTGTTGCTGTTTTGTTTTGTTTCATTTCTTTGTTTTTGTTTTTTGAAGATTTTGGGCCTAGATGTTACCTCCTTAAGGAAAAAGGATATAAAAATAAATGTTGTTGATTGTGTCATCAGGACATATCTCTAGGCATACTATCAAGAGTAATAAACATCAATCCAATTTTTATGTCAGGAGTTCTAAGTCCCAGTTGAATCCTTCCCACCTGGCATTCATAAGTGCTACAGTAGGTGCCTGACTAGCAGGCTTATCTCCCACAAGATAACTCCTTACCATGGAGGGACGTACAAAGTTAGGGCAAAAGCCTCTGCGAGGCCCTGCCTAGCAGTGTTAGGTCACATAGAGAGAGTATGCATGTGGGTCTGAGTGCAACGCTGAATATGGATCCTGTGCAGGACTGGCTACAGATAATGTACTTACGTACACATCGTTCCATGCAGGCTGGAATTAGCGTCCCAAGGGGTGCTGATCTTTCTCCTTTGATGGATGATCTGGCCAGTACACTAGTCAGGAATACCTTCTGATTCCCATGTCATTCCATAACAGATGTGATGAGGCAATGCACACACCACTAGAGAGCCCAGGGGTTATGTTTTCCTGCAAAGTACAATCCGTTAATTGAAGGAAGGGTGAAAGGACAGGTTTTGAATGTTTGTAAGGACAGAAACTTGCAAAAAAAAGTTTGTTTGCTTGCATCTTTTCTTCAAGAATATCTGCCTGCAGGGACTTTTCCAACCTACTGCTCAATCCCTCTCTCCCAAATCCCTCTGTTTCCAGGACTTCTGGGATCCCCTTTGTCACCGTGTGTGTGCCTTAGGGAAGGAAGAGGCCTCTGCACCTTTCAGGTGCACTCACAGCACAAGTGTACATGCATATATATGTGTCTGCAGGTCAGCTCAATTATGGACCAGTCTTTTTGCTACTTAGGGAACTTTCTAGCAAAAAACAGACCAAAACAAAATAAAGAAACCATTACGTCACAAGGTTTGATAGTACCAAGGAAGAGAAAGGGAACAGTGGTTATTTAAGTCTGGGAACATGACAGGACCTGGGTGCAGGGAGAAACTAGGAGCCCAAGCCCAAGTTCATTTTTCATATGAAAGGTGAAAACATAGAAGGAAATATGATGTCTCCACCAACCATCCTAGAATAGGCTGGGGATGTGCATAGGAACCTTTCCAGATTAACAGACTCAGCCATTAACAAACCAGAGTTTGAAGGGTAAAACACTTTTATTTATATTGCCGCTACTTCAATTACACTCAAATCTAGTTTTAACAATCTTATATCTCTCTGTATCTAGCCTGTAGAGACTCACAGTAGTGGACTGCAACTTCTAGAAATGTCCATTTCTATCTATTTCATGTGGAACTACATATAAGTGAATATAACCACTTGTCATTCTTGAAGACTTTTTCATTTCAGACATTGTTTGTTGCAATTCTTTTAAGCATATTTCCAGTAGAAGTCTTCCTTCTCCTTAATAATGCTCTTTTCTACAACACTTTGCTAAAAAGCTTTCTGTGCTTTCCATAAAAATTAGCTCTCAATTACAAACTATGCATGTTTCAAAGGATAAAAGGCTGAGAGAACAGCATTACTATAACTGTAAAGCAGACCCACTGAAAGGCGCTTTTTTTCAGAAAAACATTTTTGAAATCCCAATCAATGAGAAAATTATGAAATCCAAAACAAATCTATTTTTGACAGATGTAATACAAAACTGGGATTCTGCCTTGGGCAAACACCAGTCAGAGTGTCCTCTTGTTATATCCTCCATTGCTTTCAGCCTTTGAAAGGTGGTTTCTAATAGAAAAAAATTCATCAAAATTCCAGTAGAAATAACGACATTTTGGACACTGGAAAGAACTACATTTTGAGATACTATGACATGGATGTGATTGTTATTTCTTGATCAAAATATTATACAATATTTGTCAAAGACTTTTCACACACACACACACACACACACACACACACACACAAGTTGTTATTCCTTTCAGCACATTTGTAATCTCATCAAAAGCATGTCAAGTCTGCCTATTTTCACAAATTATTGTGAATAGAAAAGTAGCCCATTATTTTAACTCATCTGTAAATTCCTTGTTCATTATTTTCTATTATTTTCCACGGAATTGTGTCAAGATGTCAGGCCTATCATAAGTCAGTTCATTTTTCCTTTTAATATATTGGCAAGGCTTTTTTTTGTTTTCATAAGTCCCTCCCCATGCCAAAAAAAAAATAAAAAATCAATAATAGAAAAGACACCTCATCCAGATCCTCTAAAGTCTTGGAGGTAAGTTACAGAAAACATTGCTTTGAGGCATCTTATGTTGGCAGAATATTTTACTTCAAGCATATAGAAAGTAAATAGTCTCTATTATTTAATTTGAGATTATTTTCACTGAGAGATAGGTGACTACTTGTAGTGTTCATACCAATATGCTTTCTTCATTAAAAACTCCTAGAAGGATATAAAGCCACTTTTTAAGTCCTGGAGGTCATTTCTTTGCCTTGTGTAACACCACAGACTAGAGGATTTCTTCAAGAAGTCCTCAGTTCCCTCATCATTCCAGAGGATCAAAATGCCATCTGCCAGTAGGGAGAACAGACCCACTTTGTCCTGAATTTGAAACACTAATGCCTCTCTTTCATTTAGAGAATTTGTAGGTGGATGGGTCTTAGCCTGACCAATCTGTGAAGCTCTGGTGAGATATTCAGACAAGATTTCTGAAGGGAAAAAGGGGGTCACCCTACATATCAGTTGAGATAGAGTTTTCTCCCATAGTGATTTCTTTGTTCTGATTAAGCCTTTCACTATATTTCCTAAACTAAAGAAATGAGGGGAACAATAAAGTGGGAAAGAAACCTGTCGTTACAGAACAGGACAGAACTGGTGTCCAGGACAAAGCCAAATAGCACCAAATCTAGAGGGAATGATGCAGATACACAGGGCCTCCTCTGTCTTCTGACACCTTTGGTTTTGTTTCTGTGGGCTTTAATGACAAAACATGGAAAACAAGAGTTGCTAAAAGCAAACCAAACACTTTACCCTCCTCAGAGACAGTGAGTTGATTACACTGAACCCTGTCAATTTAAAGACATCCAGACCAGATACCTTCACCTAGCAAACCTGAAGACATCCCATCTCTCTGAGCAACCTTTGATCATGACAGTGTGATAAAAGGGGTGGGTTTTTTGGTGTTTGTTTTTTTTT
>VXAA01001014.1:1430071-1440212 GCA_013399115.1 Anseranas semipalmata | reverse complement strand
CCGGGTGCTGTAGGCTTTTGTGTCTGTGCTAACGTATTAATATTTGTATTTGTCAATTTTCATTAAATTCTCAACTATTTCAGTGTTCTTGAATTTTATGATCGTTTTTAAGTTTAGGTCTTAATTTCATGTACTTATTTTCATGGATCAGAATTTTCAGGGTTCTCTGTATCTTGTGCATGTACTTTGGCAATCTGTTTTTGTTATGTGGTGCTCATTGGTTTACTTCAGCATCTGTGCTCTTCCTATAGCACAGGTGCCCTTTAGCCTGTGCCACCACATGCTTTGCCAGGGGCCACAATAGTTGTTGCATGCACTATGCAAAGAGCCCGTGGGTGTCTGCGAGGGGCCGTGCCATGTTCTGGAAAGCCCACTGCAGGATCCCGTCCCAGGCGCCCTGTGGGACAGCCCAAGGCAGGTCATACTCCATTTTCAGCCCCCTCACAGCGTCTCTGGGTTACCCCCGCTCTCATGTGCATGCCCACAGGCCGGGGACCTGTTGTGGGGTTACCCCAGGCACTCAGTTCCCCATGGATGGGCTCTGCCTGTTGGTGTCACTGCGAGTGACTTACCTCGCCCAGGAGTGCATCGAGATCATCCCTGCTCAACACGGGGTCACCGACGGGGGAGCCACACTCTGCCTGTGGGAGGAGATGGGTCACGTCTGGTGACACGCTGGGTTCAGTCCTTCACTGGCTGCAGCCCCAGCTGGTGGCCCCTGGCTGCCCCAAGGCTGCACTGTTCCCCCTCCGGCACAACTTCAGCAACACCTCCTGCTGTAGTTGGCTTGTCCCTCACCCAGGCCAAAGCATCGTTCCTTGGCTCCCTTCTTGTATCCTCCTCCAGATGCCCTTGCACGGTGCTGCCAGCTCCCCCGGCCTGCTCCACCCCGGCGCCAGGCACTGGTTGTACTCACCTTTGCTGCCTGAGGCGCGTGGTCTCCGGCAACTGTGGTGCTCTCCAGGCTGCCTGTTTCTGGGGTGCCCACGCAGGAATCGCAAAGCAGCAGCCCCCTGCGAACAAAGGCGGTGTCACAATCCCTCCGAGCAGTGAGACCGGACCGAGGGGTTTGGGGTGCGATGTGGGGCGAGGCGGGGGGCTCACCCAGGGTCCCCGTCGGGTGCAGGGCAGTGTCGGGGTGCAGGGATCCTGGTGAAGCAGCGGCCGCAGACGCTCCCATCGCCTCCACCCGGGCGGGCGCCGCGCTCCTGTTCCCCGGGGGTCACGGGGGGCTGCTCCGCAGCCACGTCTGCCTCCCGCAGCCGGCCCGGCTTGACCGCACAAGAACCGCACTGCCACGTCCCACTGCGCAGCCGGAGCGCGGCTGTGAGGGACGGCGGGGACACAGAAGGACACCAGAGCCACGTCCCAGTCCGGGGCTCACCTGGGGACACGGGGCAGTGGGGGCACCAGGCAGGCGAGGTGGAAGGCCCTGGGGCAGCCATCGCAGCAGATGAGCTCTCCGCCGTCACCGCACGCTGCGCACTCATCCTCATTCTCCTGCCACGGGGGAACGGGCAGGGGGTCAGGGGGTCACTGCCACCGCCACCCTGGGTGGCACCAACAGGCAGGCTGTGCCCAGGCTCCGGTGCTGCAGGGGACACTGTCACCCACCGCCTCCTCGCCCCATCTCCCCTCGGTACCTGCCCTGCAAACACCTAACACACCAGCGCCCTTTGGGATGGGGATCACCCGTTCCCAGGCTGCCTGTACTCAGCCAGTACAGACAGATATACATCAGGAACACCCTGATGGCCCCCATTTCACCAGGTGTCTTTTGAGGTGCTGACGAGCCCAGGGCTCACCTGGTGGGGCGTGGGGTCCTGGCTGTGCATGGTGGGTGCTGGCAGACAGCCCTGGGGTGTCACTCGCAGCTCCCCGCTCTGCAGGCAGGACAGGAGAGGGATTTGGGGAACCACCAGCCACAGGGAAGGGATGACCCCTGCTGCTGGGAGGGCTCGTACGGCTGTAAAGGGGTGGATCGGTGGCATGGAGGAACCGTACACTTTGGGGTGCCCTGGGTCGGGCAGTGGGTTTCAGGCTGCGGCTCCTGCTCCTGGCCCCGGGCTCCTCGCTGGCAGCTGGGGCATAAAGCTCGTCCCGGGCTTTGCTGCCCGCCTTGGCGCTGCCTGGAAGAGAGGCGAACACCATCCCCGCCACCACTCCCCCGTCCCTCTTTGGGGGCCTTCCCAAGGAGGGGGGGCTTCCGAGTTTGGGGGCACAACTTTGCACAAGGCAGGCTGGGGGCCGCCCGCTGCCTGCGCTTATTTACCCGGCTCCAGCACGTGTTTGATGAGGACATGCTTCCCCTCGACAGCCCCGCAGGTGACGGGCACCTCGCCGGCTGCCACCGCGATCACCCTCTGCACCGAGGCGGCTGCAGCCTGGAGGCCTGTGGGCAGGGGGGGCTCAGCCAGCCCCATGGGGGCACAAACGCAAACGCTGCCCCATTGCTGCCCCTTGTCTCCCCTTTGGCCCAATCCACCCCTCTGCGCAGCCTGGTGGCTCCAGGTGCCCAGTGGCCTCTCCCAGACCATCACCATCCGACTGGGACTATTTTGGGAAGAAATCTGTGGCTGTGCTTGTCCCCAGGGGACAGAAGAGGAGTTTGGCACTCACCGCTGGTACGGGGTGTGCGCGTGGTGTCCACACTCTCTGGCTTCTTCACCGTCTTTGCCTTTGCCAGGGGCCCTGGGAGGGTTGGGGGGATTGTCACCCAGGGTGACACGCTGCAAGCACCCCACCACATCTCCTCCCCACGTCCACCTTGCACTGGGTCTCCATACCGGGGCTGGTGGCATGCCGCGGTGAGGGTTGTACCATCCGGGCCCCATCCCGCTCCTCAGGGGCTTTTCTCTTGCCCTGGGGTCTGTGTGGGGCTGGTGCCGTGGGGCTGGGGGACAGGCGCCGGCTGCGGCGCTGCCGCCCAAGGTCCACCTCTGCAGAGTGGGCAAGGACAGGGACAGGCACAGCCATGCCGGGGTGTCACCCTTGCCCATGGGAAGCCCCTGGGGGTGCCGTCCCCTCCAGCCTGGCCTCTTCCTACCTTTGGGGAAGGCGCCATGGAGGGGCCGGAGCCGGGTGTAGCGTTCCAGGTTGTAGTCCTTGAAGAGGACTGCCCAGAAGTCGCGGACGGCGGTGGCATCGCGGCCCAGGAGCCAGGTGAGCAGCGCGTGGAACGCGCGGTGGGAGCCCTCTCGCTCCGTCTGGCTCAGCGTCTCCTGCCAATGCCACCGCCACCCGTGGACGCGCGTCCGAGTGCCACCAGCCAGCCCCAGTCCCTGCAACGTGGCCGGGGCTGCGTTCTCCCACCCTGCGGCCTCACCTTGAAGACATGCTCGGGGACAATGTCATGGTCCGCGAGGCCATGCAGCAGCGGGAAGACATCGTCCACCGCCATGGCGATCTCGGTGCGGTGCAGCTTCAGCAGGTGCCGCAGGTCCCCGTCACCCCC
Organism: Anseranas semipalmata; assembly: GCA_013399115.1. Taxonomy (NCBI): domain Eukaryota; kingdom Metazoa; phylum Chordata; class Aves; order Anseriformes; family Anseranatidae; genus Anseranas; species Anseranas semipalmata. Next base: position 1,436,758 of record VXAA01001014.1, on the reverse strand, counting down.
TGGCCCGGCCATGCTGCGGCAGCAGGGACACGGCTGGGGACGAGCAGCCGGCCCCGACGCTCCCCTTTAATAAGCCCCGGCTGCCGAAAGTGGGAAACTCGTCAGGCTCCCGCAGCCCCACTCATTTCTGTACGCGGCCACGTAACCTGAGATCACACCTCCTGCCGCGCCAGCTGTCCCTGCAGCGCAGCCGAGCTGGGCGCGCTCCGGCGCTACCACCGCCTGCCAGCCCCGGGGTTCGGGGTCAGGCTGCTCCCCAGCCCGGGGCAAGAACAACCTGACACCTGGCATGATGTTAGCTGCTGCTGATGGTAAAGGACACCAAACCCCCCACGACCACCCCAGGATGGCGCAGGAGAGGGGAATTAGCCAGGGTGCTGGTGCAGGCAGCCCCCGCCTCCCTCATCCCTGCGGTCAGCCAGGCGTTGCCCCAAAATTTCTGGACTTTCCGCAGCACCTGCTTCTCTCATCCAGAAACTTAGCCCCATGTGGGAAATAATGCCCTGAAATCTAGGGAAAACAGAAATATTTGCCGTGGTTACACTACCTGCAAACCACCTTCTGCAGGCTCGCAGCTGAAGCACAGTGGGTTGACAAACACCCAGGGAAGCACTGACACCGAAAAAACTCTGCGAGTGCATGTTTGGGTACAATTACCAAGGAGGAACAAACAGCCCTCGCTAACAGCGTTGCCATACAGCGTGTCACAGTGACAGGCAGGGCCATGAGCACACCCGGGGATTACCTGGCCACACACGCAGCTCTGTCATTGCCCACTCTGGGAAATTGGGCAATGAAGGGATTTCTCTAGAAACGCGCAGCTGTAAAAAACTTGAGAGCCAGGGGGGGGGATTGGCACTTTGCGAGCGTCTTGCATAAAAAAGCCTGGGGGCGATATGCTCTGACACACCTGGTTGCTCCATACCAGGAGTCTGGGAAAGCTCCAAGGCTCTCCTCCCACTTCCCAAATGTTTGGGATTTCCGCAGGATTAATTTCCAGCCCCCCTCCAGAGACCTGTCCCCGCTGCCAGCGTCGGCCCAGGAGGCTCAGCTGCAGGCACCGTGGCTGTGCGCAGCAAAAACCCAACATGAGTGGGACCAGAAATGGGACCGACAGGGGAGACATCCCTGTTGTGCGGAGCAAGGTGATATGGGTAGGGACATTTATCATTAAGTCCCGAAAGGCTGGAGTGCGTATCTGCTGGCTACAAAGCCGTGCCAGGAGACAGTGGCTGCTGTCCAGAAACTCGGGAAGAATAACAAGACAACACCCTCTGCAAGGGCAGGAAATGCCCTCATCCATTTCTGGTTAATACACTAACGTGTTTACACAAAGGAACTCTCTCCCTGAAGCTCCTCTCAGGATCTGGAATGATTTTTCCTTTGGAGGCACTGGGAGCCGTGGGATGGAGGCCAGGCAGGCGCTGTGCCAGGTCCTTGTGTCTCACTGCGGGATTTTGGTGCCCCCGTTGGCCCCTTCCCCAGCAGCACCCGCAGCCCTCAAAAGCTGGACGAGCAGCCAGCTCTGCTGCAGTGGGGACAGCTTTGTCACTGTCACCCAGGGGACAAAGCATGGGTATCAGGTGAAATGGGAGGTTCGTCTCCTGTCCTGGAGCTGCCCTGCAGCCTGGCCCCAGGCACTGAGCATAAGTGCACTCATGACACAGTTTCAAAGGCCTGCTTCACCCTCACCATGAAAACTGTTTTCCTCAACGTCCCACTCAACCCGCCAAGCCGCAATCTGTCACCGTCACCCTGCGTCAAGCCTTCCAGCACCTCCAAGACAAGGCTCCGATGCTTGCTGCAGGGGCAGCCAGTGTCTGTACCCTCCCCGTGCCCACACACCCACGGCTACAAACCACTGCCCCTTCGTGCACAGGTGCTGCCCAAGGCAGCCGAGAGCCGTGTGCCTGCAGCGCTTTGCTTGCTGGGCTTGATTGGACCTGTTTTAAATTCCAACTTTGTGACTGCTTCTCTGCTTTGAATCACGGATGGATTGTTTTTCATGTCAGCCAGCTCACCGGTGCAATAATTTGCATTTTGGGTTGTTTTTTTTGTGTTCCTTCCCCTTTCTGAGATGCTACGCAGGAGGCAGAGCAGTGGCTGCCAGGTGCCATATGAAGAAGCACGTACTTACTGGGAGATCAGATGGGTATTTCTGTAATACCTTGCCTAGAGCAGACCTTGGCAGTGAAAAGGCTGTGAAAAGTCAGCTCTTGCTTGCAGAGGGTATAAAACCCTCCCTGGGGCTGGCATGAGCCCTGCCTGGCTCTGTGGGCTGGAGGCTGGGGTGCAGAAGAACCTGGCCACACTTCAGATTTCAGGATGTCCTCTTTTGTATTGCTCCTCCTGCAGAAATCAAAGCAAAAATTTCAAGGTAGGAGAGCACAATTCATATGCACCATCCAGCTGCGATGGCTGGAGATACTTAGGTACCTGATGGGTCTCTGATACCCATCTCTCCATGCCTGAAGCTCACAGCCAGTCAAAGGGAAAAGCTGCCACCAGGCACAGAGGTTTCAGCCCTCTCCTCTTACCTTTGGCTGCTCCAGGCTCCAGCATTTTTTGTACAAAGGCTCCACGTGGGGCTCAGGTTCTAGGACTCCTCCTATCTGCAGAAGCTTTCCTACTGCTGCCCCGTCCAGTCCAGATGAAAGCGGATCCGCCCGCACGCTTTGCAGCTGCTCCTGCAAGAGCCTGGTAGGGAGAGCTGTAGTAGAGAAGATTAATTTTAGCTTCAGTTTCCTCTTTCCTCCCCCTTTAGAAAGAAGAAACAAAAGCCCAGAGGTATGTTATATTAATTTATTTGGGACACACCAAAAAAGGAAAGTCAACAACTGTTAACGTACAAAAGTACAGAATCTGGGACAAGATTTACTGTCCTGATTAAAAAGGCACCATGGTCCCAAAGAAGAGTAATCAGAATACATCATTATAGAAATCTTCCCCCTGTTGCAGCAGAAACAGAGCCAGGCTTTGGCTCTATCCACAGTCAAACCCAGTTAAAAAACAAACATGATTTAAATGCAATAAACACTGCTCAGCCTGTACAAGATGTCATGAAAAGAATCACAGCCTAGAAGATGGTCATAATTATTATTTTTTTTAAACAGCAAATGATTAAGTATATAACTCGGGAAGACAGCAGACTTCTGACGTCTTCAGCTCGACTTTCTGTAAGACACGCCAGTTAAACAAACTAGTAGGCTGAGTACGGGGCTTCTGAATGAAATGTAATTCCCTGTGGTATACAGGAAGTCAGATTCGACAACCTTAAATTCCCTGAATCCCTGAAAATCATAAAGCACTATACAGCTGTGTTCCATATTCTGTTCAACCCTGTCAGATTTACTTTACACACTAGCGCTTCAGCTATATTTGTAATACAAAGGGAGTTTTACAGCAGTTATTAAAAAAATTCTAATTCTGCGAGGTCCGAGCTTGGCTATATTCCCTGCTGAAACAGAGCTGCTGGTGTAGAAGCCCAGTGAGAGGCCAGAGTCCAGCATCTCAGGGCTGGAAGGCAAATAGTTTAAACGTGACGTAATTTGCAAGGGGAAGTCAGTGAAGCACGTCAGAGAGAGGAGGAGAGAGGGCTGCGATCTCTCAAGCAGAGGAGGCCGAAGGGTGTTGCAGGACGCGGGTACGTGCTATTAAACCTGTAACGACACTAAGAGTGATGCGGAATACACTGAGTTCACTAAATATTTTGGAGCAACTTACCAAGAAGAACTTCTCAGAGACACAGAATAAGGATCCCGGCAATTACTAGTGAGCAAGTTCACTGGGAAGCCGATGTATCACTCAGAGCCGGACAGATCCGTCCTTAGGCGGAGGGGCAGAGTGGATATACGCTGGAGCCTGACTAAGCAGCAAGGCCAGGGCTGCTGCTGCTGCCTCCTGTGCTTCCTAGCTCGGCTGCACCTGAATTTGAACAGCGGCTAATTTGCGTTTCATTCCTCCTTTGGCATAGGACTTCAAAGCAGTCCAAGAACTGATTCATCAAAGTAACAGGAACTGTCAAAATTATTTGTACATGCATTTATTGTTAAAGGAAGCAAAAGCTAAAGAATGAAACAGCACGAGTTAATGTCAGTAAAATGATATGCAGGACATCGAGGAAAGAAATGGGGAAAAGCTGAGATACTGGAGTGGGGAAACCAATGTTCACACTGAAAGGTAAATTTGAAAACCAGGCAAGTTTGAGCTCTACCAGAGTACTTCTGTGGACAAACAGAGACTTTTTTTTTTGTTTGTTTTAAATGTAATCTGGCAAGGTTTGGGAATCTCACCAGAGAGATCTCCAGCGCTGGGTTTCATGCAAAGTTCAACTCTCTCATCTTTAAAAACCAGTAAAGCAACCCTAACTAAAAATGGCAGATACCCTTGTACTGCATGTATCTAAAATCACAGACATGTCACTGCTTAGGATATACGTGGGCAAGAGGATTATACTTTTTTCAAACAAACTCTCGGTGGAAAACTACCACTTCTGCCCTGCTGGTCTGTACGTACCTACAGGGGGAGGGAAAAGCAAGCCCAGATTTAGGTGCCTTTTGCTGCAAATACCACAGCTACACATGGGAAAGCTTTTCTCTTCCCTATATCCTAAGACGACAGGATAATGGTTTATAAAACTCTCCCCATTTTAAACTACATGATGCAGTTTGCATCCTTTCCTCTATCTTAACACCACCCCCCTCCCCGGGAAGATAAAACTATACCAGTTCACTTAGGATTCACACCTCTGATCCTAGATTAGGGATTTTGTATTAAAACTCATCCAATTACAGGAAGGTTTATCCTGATCAAGGAAACGTCGTTAAAATAGAATCCAGAATAAAGCATTCAGAACCATCGGTGCTTTTACAGCCAAAGCACTCAAATATCTCCCGATCCCTCTCTCCCCCTCCTCAAGCAGAAGAGCAATCCCTTCACAAAATGACAGGACGCCTCTCTAGGACTGGATAATACAACGTGAAAACTAGCTTCCTTCCTCACAGAAATGCCAAATTCTGCTGAAAGGGGCTGAAGACCTCTCCCCCCCGCTGAGACCAGCAGGAGCGTGGGCTTTTCAGCACATTAATTTTACATTAGCAACAAGTCCAAGTTACTTCCCTGCAGTAAATCAGAGTCCTGTTAGGCCACCACTGGCTCAGAAATGGCGAGAGACTTCCGAAAACCCACTGATGTAGACAGGACCTTGGAAGAAGAGGCTTATGCGCTACATAACCTTAGATCATCTGCTATGTTCGAGCCTTCGTATCATTGTTCGCTGACTACTTATCCTTCCAAGTTCACGCGTTTGAGTCCTTGCCGCTGTCGTCGTCCCAGCACTCTTCCCCGGAGGCAGGATGTTCCTGAGCTCTGGCTGGGGATCTACAACACTCACTTCCAATTGATTGTGGGATTTCAAACTTGCCTAACGTGTGTACTGCCACCTTGTACTCCAGCAGCTCTGCTTGCTGACCACAGCATACACTAGCAGTTTTCGACCTTGTCCACAGTCTCGTAGAACCCAGGCCTAACTCTCCGGATGCTCATCCGTATATGCTGGCACTCCAGGGGCATGGCATCGCTAGCAGGAGTTGCGGCACCGGCGGACCAGGCGGTGCACCGGCGCTTTCTTCTGCCCCTCAGTGAAAAGGCTGGAGCCCCTCCGTTCTCTTCCTCCGCTGGATAGGATTCATCCACACTCGTGCCTTCGTCCGATTGCTCATCACTTTTATACGTCATTTCCTTCGCTTTGTTTCCTTCCTTCTCTTCCCTGGCGAGCTTTCTGAAGTGCTCCAGACATTGTATCTTTTGTCTTCTTTCCATCATCTTCAGTTCCTGCTTGTCTGTGAAATCTTCGTAGTACATTTTTCTTTCACTTCTTTGATCTTCAAGAAATTTCCATTCGATGCCAGTCATTTTTATTCCACTGTATTCCTCCAGTTTATTTCTTGTCTGCGTGTCTGTACAAAATATGTCAAAGAGCTTCTCCGAACTCTCGTTGAATTTGTCTGCTCTCTCTGTAAAAGCCTGGTTCTGTCTCTGCTTTCTGGTCTGATACAATCTGGTAAACTCCTCGTACATTTTGAGGATAAGTTTCTTTATATTTTGTGTTCCGATGGTGTGCAAGTTGCAAACCAACCAGTGCTCTTGCAGATGCTCGGCAAGCAACTGGGCTGCATCCTCTTTGGACCGCTGGGCCTGGCCAGCTCTCTTGGGCTGCAATAAATACAGCATATTCTGAACCACATCCTTCTTTGTCGGCAGTATTCCCTGGGTGAAGCCTGAAGACTCTACATATTCAACAGTTCCCAGAGTCTTCCGTGCTTTCACTTCAGTATCCAGTGATTCCATCACTGCTCGTTTGTCTCGTAGTTACGACATAATCTGAAAGATAATTTTAAGAAAATAGTATGCAAAATGAGGCGGTTTTTTCCGCAGCAAAAATAAACAGATGAGAAAACGTCCTCAGACCAATAAGATCTGCGACTTTATAATGTGCTCGGCTGCTGTTGGATGGCTGCCGTTAGCCCAGCCCATTTAAACATCTGCACAGCGAGACTCCCCTCGCTCCTCCGTGCAGCGCTTGAAGCCTAACAGTGTGTTTATGTTACCGTGACCTCATGGCGCTTCGGACTTAGCGCTGTAAATCGCCGCCCGCCAGGGCCGCCTGGGGCGCCGGGCTCCGCTCCC
>VXAA01001014.1:1372999-1413293 GCA_013399115.1 Anseranas semipalmata | reverse complement strand
CTTCGGGGAGAGGTGCTGTGACCAGCGTGGGAGGTGGGAGGCTGGATGGAGGTCCCGAGGTGTTGGACGGCAAAAAATAGCACGGGCCTCGCTCGGCGGGGAGGGCGAGCTGTGTGGTCGGCACTGGGGGCTTGGAGGCTGGCCTGCTCTGGGCAGAGGTGGGCCCCTCGCCTGGCTTGCCTGGGGTGGAGCAGAGCACGAGCGGTGCTTGGGACGAAGCGCGACTCGGGAGAAGGAAGGTAGTGGTGTCAATAGAGCAATTTAAGGGGACGTGGCTGCCGATATCGGTGTCAGAAAAACTTAGTTTCTGGTAGCAGCGTGAGTTTAATTAAACTCAGTCGAGCAGCTTGATAAGTATTGATGACTTCAGTTGTGTTCTACACAATTTCGTGGTACTTCTAGTTCTGTAGAGTTAATCTGGTCATAGCATTTACGAAGTTATTGAGGGACAAAAAGCCTTCTCCAGATCACAGCACTAACGCAACTGTTCCTAAATTGTCTCATGCGTTTGGTATGGTGAATGACATTAATGTTCGGATTCAGACATCTTAAGACTTGCCTAACTTTCCCGTGTTATTACACCAGTGATAGGGGTGGTGTGGGTGAAAGATTAGTCCAGATTTTCTGGATCCAAAGGAGTTTTTGCCTTGCAAAGTGAGTTTTTATTCATCTGTAGATAACAAGGTCGTTCAATGAGTATTTCAACAGTATAATCCATCAAGCAATTTGAAGAAATCACTGGACCAGAAGGCTATACGTATGTTGTCTGTTTAAAGCTGTCCACAGTATGGGAAGAAGTTCTTTTGTGGAACTAGGAGCTGGTTTGTTCTTTCTTTCTGGCTCTACCGTGATGAGTTTTTGCTGGATAGCCTGAGAAAGCACTCTTAGCGGGTGCGAGTTCCATTTGAAATGGCGAGCCAGCCCAGGCGATGGTGTGGTGACGCAGCAGGATTCGCTGGTGAGCAGGGGCGGAGAGGCTGACTCCAGGGCTGCGGTTAATCTGATAGGATGCGATTTTTACTGGTTGCTCAATGCAGGGTGTTCAGTCGAAGTTCTTGGTCTCTGCCACCAATGGACACACCGATGGATTCGCAGCAGTAGGAAGGAGTAGTGGAAAATGGTGCTTTTCTGAAGCTGAATGAAGAATTAGGGCCAGCTGTGGAGGTTCGGAGCACCTCTGCTGCAACCGCTGAGCTTAAAGACTGGAGCACGTGGCAGCTGGCAGCTCGTGGTCTCTGGTGGTTCCTAACATTTTACAAATGTGCTGAAGTTCACTGAGACTGCGTTTATGGCCAAGCTTCCACACACAATATACTGTGGATGGAAGTTGTGAGAGCAGCTGGGATCCTCATTTCAGAGCTTTATGACTGAGGTCTCCAAGATTTTCGGGAGATAAGCTACTATCTCTGTAGCCTGCCATTCGTATTGCACAAATTTTTATGTAACATCTACTGAAACTGCAGCGCACCTTTTGATAGCTGAGAAGGCTTATGAACATTAAATATTTGGATGCATTGACAAAATGAGTTGGGATGTTCAGGAACTCAATGGGCAAATATTCTCGATCCGAAAGAACCCTTACATAAAGAAGAATATGTACCTCAAGCTTGCTTTCTTGCTGTTTCCCTTTGTTGCAAAGACTTGCTGTGATATGAGGTGGCTAAACATTGGCATTTTAAATATAATTTTAGTAGGCAACTGAGCCTGTGGGAGTGTAAAGATGTGGTGGGAGAGAAATGCTTAATTATGATGACTTACTAAGAAAAGTCCTTTTACTGGGATAAGAACATGTCTTTATTGTAACATTTGTAAATTGTTTTCTAGTGAAATGCAAAAAAGACTCAAACACCCCGATGAAGATTTGAAAATGCTAGTTCTGTAAATAAGGCATACTGAAACCAACAACCTTGGTTTCTCATCTGCATGAATTGTGAAGGGATGGCTGAGTAAGTTTTGATGCAGAGCTATTACTGAATGGGTGGCTGGCCCCAGAGATTTGGCTTTCCCAATTCTGCGCCTTGCAGTGCCCAGGTGTTTGGGTAAGGCTCTGACTTCTGGTGCTTGAAGCTGGAACCGAAAGGCGATGCTGGAGTCTGGCGCTGAGATAAGGGTGCACCTCCTCTAAATCTCACGTACTGGCTTCCGGATTTGAAATCGCAACCAAAATTTGAAGGATACTTAGTGATTTATTTTATTTTCTAAGTTTTGGGGTTTTACTTTTGGTCACTTGTTTATCGTGTGGAGCTCTCAAACTCTCCCATTGCGAGTTGCCATCTTCTCCTTGTTTGCAGAGCAGCTGTGTTCTCTCTGTTGGCTAAAAATGGAAGGGCATAGAGTTGGTTCTCTTTCGTGGAAGGGAAGGAGAAATCTTACAAAGTTTGAGTTCCCCAGCAGATAATTCTTCTGCTGTTTCTATTCAGGATGTCTAGAGATGCACTTTATTCTTCACAATATTTTGCATTTCCAAACCAATTTCACTTTGTTAGTTTTGGTGTTGAACATGTGATCAGAATACGAAGACATTTCTTTGTTCCTCTGGAAAATAAGAGCTTGAGAGAACATTATTATGACCCCATATTGCAACTTTTCGGTGTGAAAATACGCTTCCAAAAGCAAGTGTTATTTTGGGAAGATCCCTACAATTTTTCTTTTTTTTTTTTTTTCTTCACTTTAAGGTAAGCACCACCTTCAGCTGTCTGAAAGAGCTGAGGAATTGCAAAGGGAAAATTCTATCAGTTTTCTGCCTTAGCTCTGATTTTGTAGCTGCTTCTAAGTTCTGACAAGTCCTATTGAATGTCTGAATGTGGGTAATGATTTCACTGCTTAACAATTTGTGTGTATCATCTGTGAGAGAATGCCCAGTAATTTAGGTCCGTTACAAGGAACTGCACTCCTGTTTTTACAGTTTTGCAAGTTTTTTTCATTTGCATCTCTGGAGGAAATTTTGTAAGATTCTTTTTAATAATAACAGTATACTTGAAATAGCAGGAAGACTTGCACCATAGACTTGTCAGGATATCTTTCCTGATCCCAAACTATATTGTGTGTCCTGTTGTGAGCTGTAAGTTCAATATAAACTTTGTAAATTTGGTAACTCTGCTTTCATTTACATAATCTCAGAACCACCTTTATTTCGGAAGAAAATGTCCACTTATAAGTGTGGCTAATGCCATACGTGGTACAAATGGTGCAAATACAACATTTTTCCCCTCAAGCATTCAGGCACCCGACTTCTCTATGTGCAGATCTAGAGCGCTGCCTAGCCACAAGCTGTGTGTCAAACACTCGTTTCATGATTATGGTGCTAGTCCTGCCAAGGATGGATTTGTAGTCTGTCTTAAAACAGGCAAAAAGGCATCGGTTGCATCCCGTATTTTGGTGGGACAAGGCTTTTCTGCCATAGCTGCTGGCAATATTAGACTCAAGAGCTTGGTCTGGGAGTGTATTCTGAGTTCCAGACACTTCACTGTTAATTGTTTCTTGCAGAATTAAGAGCAAAAGGTTGAATTCTTAAGCCTTTCCTCCCTGAGCTGAAAGGCGAGTTGTTTCAGGTGGTTCCCAAAAGTAATATTTTGCATGAGGCAACATGCAGCCAACGTGTGTTCCTTGCTGTGCAGGAGTTCACCAGAATAAGTGCCATTTATTCTATAAATAAATCAAATGAGCCTATATTCTGTAACTTTCTACATGGCAGATTTGTATTATATTGGCAGGTTAGCTCACTGAAAACAACATTGACGGATTGTTCAGCTCGTAGGAAAAAATATTTCTTTGTAGAGGTGTAGAGGAACAGACCTGTGCATCAGCAGTGTTTCTAAATGTCAAATATTTTCTACAATAAAATAATAAAAATAAAAACAATTCATCTTGGATGCATGTTTTTTTAATAGTAGAGGATAGCATGTGTTGCTGGTTTTTGAAACAAAAATCAAATGACAAGCTGAGAATCTGATGCACATGAGGGTTTCCCTCTCCTTTTGAGGGTTAGAATCCCATAGGAGCAGGAAGATACCAATGTGTTAGTGTTTAAGAGTGGAAAATAAAACTTCCTTCACAAATGACTAATGAATTCCATCTTAAGTGAGTGATAAATATGCCAGTCTTGCACTGCTGCTTTCTTAGATGTGTTCCCAAGGACCGCAAGAAGTTGTTCCTGCGAATGGCGTTGCACAAGATGGTTGAGCTGATCCGACAGCCTGCCACAGCTGAAAGAGGAATCTCCTCCGCAGCGGCACGGTCCTTCCCTTTCCTTTGTGCTAGTGCTGCTGCTGGTTCGGTCGTTCATTGAGCTGGTTGAATTCAGTACCTGGCAGCAACCATCTGCCTGGGAGGGACGCTTTTCTGCCGGGTGAGCGAATTGAATCAGGTCATCGGAGTAAGGTGGTGGTAGAGGTGATGCGAGGTCAGTGGCAAGAATGTTTTAAATCCCCACAACCATTTTTCTGCCAAAACTCATCCTTCTTCAGGTGGGAGATTCAGATGGACTCAGGTGTGAACACTTACCCTGGGTGCCAATGCTCAGCTTGGAGCCCATGGCTGTGTACACATATTCCTGTGGGTAACTTCTGTCTGTACTCAGTTCCACCAGCCAGCTTTGCCATCGTTTTGTGCTTTCCGTTTGTTCTTCTGTTCTTTGCAGCTGACCTTGTCTGCGCTGCCATGAATAGCTTGGCGTTATCAGCGGACTCACTTCAGCATTCACCTCCTTTTCCAGATGTAAGAATGCCTCAAAGTTTGGGCTCCAGCTCATACTCCTGTGGCACTTCAGTGGTGGCGTTAGTCTGTTGTCAGAAATGACCATCATTTGTTCTCGCTCTGTTTCCTGTCTCTTAACCAGATAACCTATCCATGCAAGGCCTTTTGTTGCCATGGCAGCTTAATTTCTTTAAGAACCTTTTGTGAACAACCTTGTTAAATGTATCTAGGAAATTAAAGTAGGCTTAATCAAGAAGAGTCAATAGGTGTGTGGGTAAGGGAGATCTTTTTAGAGAATTGTTGTAAGTTTGTGAAAATTGACCTTCCTGTACAAAAGTGGTGTTGATTTGCCCTTTTAAATGGCGTCATTTATTTTGCTGTCTGCTGGTTTAGTCTCTAGAAGAGTTTCTACTAACTGGCCTGTTAGGCTCACTAGACTGTAGCATCACAAAGTGTTAGGTGGGAGAGGAGATGCAATTATAAACTGTGCTCAAGAGTAAGCACCACTTCAAGCAGCAGGATTTTTGAAGGCTATTTTCTTTTGAGTCGCTATTACATGGCTTCTTTGGTGTCTAATAATGTAATTCTGTTTTTCCTCTAGCTTTACTTTAGTAGGATGCTAGTTGGGGGATAGGAATTGAGAATGTTTTCTAAGAAGTGAACGTTTTTAAAAAATTTATGGGAGCATATGTATTTTTGGGATCTTTGTGTTGCTGAATTTAGTAGAAATTGGTCTAGGGACTGAAAATTATTGGTAGTGGGAATTAGAGGAAAGAACAGAGTGTGAAGGATATACACAGAATGCAGTTCTGTAGGCCTGGTTCTGTGGAGAAATGAGTTTAAAAATGCACAGTTGTGGAGATACTGTAAAACATAATATAGAACAAAACAACATAGTACAGGGAGTGCAAGTCACTATCAGAGCTGTCTTTACCTTGTGTTTTGCTGTATATAATGCTCTGAGAATGAAAGCGTGAGTGAAGATAGAGAATTAAAATGGTAAGGATACTTACCAAGTCTTTTTAAGGACTTCGGTTTCAGATCCTCTGCCCTTTCAGTTACAGATCATGGTTTGTTTATTCATCTCCTTTCTATTCCACAGTTCCAGGTGTCTTTCTTTAGCTCTTTGAGGCTCTTTCTATTTTAGCTCCAGCTGATTGTTCTATTTGCATTTATGGAAATCAAACTCGCCAGTAATGTGTCCTTTCTCATCCTTTTAAAAAGGGTCAGAAGAAATGGTGGAATTTCTGTAAGTTTGCACACATGTCCTGCCTTTCCCACTCATGTGGGTGATTTTTTATATCTTCAATGTGTATCATTTCTGTAAGCTCCGTTTGGAACAATTTTCTCTGCCAGAGTGGTTAATACGGAGCTGAAATTTTCTTTGTCAAAATGTGTTTTAGGTAATTTTTAAATAATGATTGTTATGCTTTTGTACAAGATGCTGGATGCATCAAGAACCTGAAGAGGAAGAGAGATGTTGAATATTGCATTTCATTTAAAATGGCCGATGTGAATTATGGCAGCGCCGCCCGTTTGCTGAGGTGGAAGAAGGGACAGTAGTTTGGATGACAATGAGAACTTGCAGTCAGGTCCCATCAAATATCCCCAGTGTTCAAGTGGAACTGAGTGGAGCAGAAGGAGGGACGCTGTTCCCTGCAGCCTGTCCGATGACACCAAGATTTCTCTGTTGCATTCAGTGAGTGGGAGAACACAGGCAACAAACGGTCAAATTTCAGGTATAACCTATGTTACCGGCGCTGTCAGAAAAGGAGTGGAAACGAAATGTCCTGCTTCTGGCTTTTTTAAAACGTGTGTTTCTACTGAGATCGTACTGTAATACTTATTTTTCTTCCCGAAAGAAACCAGAACAAGCTGTGTCTTTTGCTTTGCAAAGGAAAAATTTTGCACGTTTCTGTTGCTGTGTTTAAGTGTAGAGCGCTGGCATTGTGGAATGGAAGCACTCGTGGGTGGTTCTTGTTTGCAGATTCTTACCGCCTGAGGTGACTATTGAATTGTGAACTTCTTGTCTTTGAGTTGAAATGTTTGTTAATGTCATAGCCATTAAAGCTGGTAAAACAAACTTTTCTCATTGGTATGCCTTACTTTTCTGATTTCTCCTTACTGTTTGTGTGTCGGTGTCCAGGTAGAAAGTTCAGAGGAAAAGGATATTAAGTGAGGAGTAAGAATCAAGGGGAGCAAAAATGTCACAATAAAACGAATGATTGTCAGTTGTAGCTGCCATTACTTCCTAGACAATTAGTTTTCTCTGGGCAAATGAATTTTTATGAAACTGCTAAAACTTGAAAGTGTGTCCTGTTCAAACGCTTGGGAATATTTTCTGAGGCCTCTGCCAGGACTTCATCCATGAGGATCACCAGACCTTTTGCAAGGATGTTGTCATTCGCCAGTTGTCCATAGCGTTTGTTCAGAACTTGCAGTCTCTGCCTCTTTAATGCCAGGATATACTACCACCTGTATTTTCTGTAGTAAATTCTGAGGTATTGCTAGGTTATGTCGCTGATGTAGTTCATTTTATTGTGAAATAAGTGGCTAAGAATAACCCTTTCAGATCTGACTTGCTCATAAATTTTTTTGGCAGTCAGCTCCTTTGTTGTGTCTCCCTCAAACAACTTCCTTGACCTAAAGTCATGCTTTGATAACACCCACATCTAGAGTTTAACTATTGTATCTGCCTTTGTCCTGAAGGCAACGTGTTGCTCCTTTGTAAGTCGTGTTTGTATTCAAGCTTGTGGCAAAAGATAATGACTTTCTGTGAGGGTAATCACAAAAAGCATTCAGTGTGGGGGGCAATCGGAACTGATTTGTAGTTCCCCAACTCTGATCTCTTCAGCTACAAGACTGGGGAATGGCAAGTAGTGCCATTGCTAAATGTTACGAAGCACGATTGGTTTTACTTGCATTGTTTGAATTCTGAATGTATGTGCAGGTTCGCTGTTACTGGCAGAGGTGAGCATGACACAGGGAAAAGCTTACGGGATGTACAGTGGAACAAATGCATGATTGAAGAACATGGGAATGTACAAAAACATTGACTTGTAACTAGCTAGAAGAAATAATTGTACCGTGAGCTCCTTTTGGACCAAATTGTTCCCATTGTATGCTTGTGGCTGCTAGTAAAGAAGGGACCACGCAAAGTCACTGAAGCTGCAGCTCCCTACTTTTCTTTGAAGTCGCGTGTTTAAAAAAAAAAAAAAAAAAAAAGGAAAAAAATTGCTAGCCTTTTTAATCTCTGTTCAAACTCTTGCTAATATTCCTTGCATGTCAGGCTCTTTCAGAGATGACTCAAAAGAAGAATGTGTCTCAGGTTAGTTTAAGAACCGTTCTGTTCTTCCTGCAAGCTCCTGCATCTGATGTTACTGGCAGAGTTCCCTGAAATGGAGGTTTAAGTTGAGAAGACAAAAAGCTGTGGTGAAGAAGGGGAAAAAGATATTGGTAGAAGGTTAGAAATGTTCTGAATGTCATCTTTCTTTCACTAAACTTTCCTTTTTTTACAGCACCAAAGCCCAAAACGTTTAGACACAAAGAACAGCCTTGTTTATGTTTTTCTTAGATGTAAGTTCAGGCAGTTAGGGACTTAGTTGCTGGTGGTTGTTTTTTTGTTGTTGTTTTTAATCCTAAAGGGGAACTTTGGTTATTACATTGTTGTAGATGGTTCAGACGAGAATGCCTGTGGTTGAGATGGGTATTGTTAGACAGTTCTTCAGATGTTGTTTCCAGCAATATATGCCTCTGACAAACAAACCATTCCGACTGGAAATTCCTGTATTAGACTTCTAGCTGCAAACTGATTGTTTTTGTTATATTTCAACAAAAATTATTCAAATTAATTCCTGAATAGGAGATAAAGGAAATTTTTTTGGCTGTGGTAAGTACACTTTTTCCCCCCTAAATATTTCAGTGGGAAAATTTTGTTGGGTTTTCCTACTTCAGAGTAAAGACCTGTAACTGACCTGGTCTGTGGCTTTAATGTGATAGCTGCAAGTTGTTACTTCAAAAATAAATCAATCTGTGTAGTGACCAGAGTACAAGCATCTGAAAAATAGTAAATGGTAGCTTCGTAGAGACCATAAGATACGTTGTCTGGAGTAGATCTGCACTTAGCAGGTTTCATATTGTGCAGATTTTACATAAGGAACAGATTGCATATGCCTCATTGAGAGTAACCTACACTGTATCCTTCCAACTTTGTCAAGAAGGACAGGAGTTTGACAGACATCAGTCTGCTACCATGTAAACACAAGCCCTTCCCTGAACACCAGACTATCTAAGCATAACTTCCAGGGTTTGAAAACTAGGCTTTGAATTCTTTGTCTGTTGTCATTAAGTTGCTAAAAGACAGATCTTGCCAGTCAGACATCTTTTGTGCTATATTCACGTTTCTTCCAAAGCGTGCAAGTTACTGAGAACTCAAATAATGAAGAAATGTTTTTCCTAACTTTGTTTAGGAGAGAACATTTGTTTTGGCTGAAATCTTTCAGAGCAACTTAAACTGACACCAGCATGGGAAAAAACTAAACCTGACACCAGCATTAGTAAAACTAGCAGGAGATTTTTGTGCTTGGGCAGCTTATAATGGTATAGTGGAATGAGAAGTAAAAGAACAATGCAAACTGCTTTTAACCTTGCCAAGAGCTCACTGATGTCAAGATCAAAACTGTTGGTGCTTCAAAGTGCACTTCGAAGGTGAGCAGAAGTGTCCGTGTATAGAACTTCCCAATTTTGCTGTGATCCATCTTACACCCAGGCGAGAGGTTAATTTGCTGGGGAGCAGTTTGGTGACTTAATTTGCTGTATGGGTATCATGGCCAGCAGTGCTCTCGCTAGAGGAACCCGGTGGCTATAATGCTGTTTTTTCTCTTAATTCTAAATATCCTGATGATTTGTGATGACAGAAATGGAGATCACTCTGCCCTCTCCCTATTCTGTTCCTTACTGCTTTTTTGCCTTACTCCATCTCATAAGAATTTCCCCGTGTTGCTAACACAGGTTTAGCCTTGCAGTAAGTTTTCTTGAAGACCACTATCCAAAATGCTGAAGTGGTTAATGGTTTCATGTAATATTAGTTTTGCAATGCTCTAGCAACTTGTTTGCAAGCAGACATGTGCTATTGTTTGTCTTGCAATTACTTTCCTTTAGAAGCCTTAGTTTGCTTTTGAAAATTTGCAAAAGGTTTGTCACATAGATGACTTCATCCTCTAACTGGGGCATGCTGTAATATGAGAATATATTCTATAAAGATTTTTACCTTTGCAGTTTTATCTAATGAAAGGACTGGTATTAGGGAGAGTATTAAACTGTGTTTATATCTAGTTATTTTATTTTTAATATTTTTACTGATTTTTTTTTTTGTTCATTGCCACATAACTCTCAATCCAAGTTCATGTTGTGCTTACAGCCACTACGGGATACTAAAACTGTAGCGTCCCGAGATCTCTATCCAATCGTGTGCTTTTACTGTAAGGAGGAGTTGCACTAGAGTAGTTACATATTTACTTTCACTTTTGTGGTTCTGCCTGGGCTTTCTTTCTTCCTGGAAGAACACTGAACAAAAAAAGGATGGAGAGGGACCTAGAGTTAATCCCTTACTCTGTCTTGGGGGAAGATAATTTACAGTATTCTTGACAGATGCTTGTCTAATCTCTTAATTGCTGGGAATTCCACTGCGTTTCTTAAGCAGCTTATTCCAGTGCTTTATATTCTTACTGCTTGTTTTTTTTTTTCCCAGATGTTTAACTGACAAATTTTACAGTAACTTTTGATTTTTACTTGCTCGTGTCCAGCTATTTCTGATGTATCTGGATATATTTGATCTATCGTTTTTTCCCTTGACCTCTTCTCTAACACAGATCGCATGTCTTTATATTCCAGTTCTCCAGCGTTTCCTCACAGATCTTGTTTTCTTCTGATCCAACTCACTGCTTTGTAGACTTTCTCCTATCGGTTCGTATCTTGAAGGCTGGAATCCTGAACTTGGCACCCTGCTTTAATGCTGAAGGCTTACTGGTGCTGGGCGGATTGCTCTCCGCTTATTTATTTTGAAGAGTTCTGCACGAGGCTCCATTGCTCAATTGTTTTCCTTTTGTTCGTAGCTCAATGTAAGGCTTTGCAAGTAATCCACGTTTGAGGTTCTGCGTTAGCCTGTACTTGGCTGCGTATCTGGAGGCACTGTTGGTTTCTGTCACTCAGAAGGGCATATTCATCCTCCTCCCAAATGGGGGAGTGAAAGGCAGGATGGGAGCCGGCATGGAAAGCAATTGTCACCGAAACAAATCGGTATTTGCCCCTCTGTAGAAGCAACTTCCCCTTTGTGGTTAGCAAGATGTACAATATAAACATTTTATTAGCTTCTTGGCTGATGATGTTTGATCAAACAGGAGCTGTGGCTTTCCTACTTGCTCTTGTCTAGGAGAATTAGGACTTTCCTTTTTGATGCTGTTGGCTGATGCAGTTGTCTGTTGTCATTTGATTAGCTGCAGTCTTCAATATTCATGAAGAGTAGTGAAGAAAGAGGCTGCCTTGTTTGTTCAGTGTTAAGCTGTTGAAAGCATACATGAAACGTTGGTTTCTCTACATCCTTTGATTTCAAATGCTGGGTTTTTGTTACTGTAAAGTGGTACAAATCCTTATGACTACCTCTGACAATACAGAAAGAGGATTTACTTGTTTTTGTGGTAAAAGTATAATAGCTTTAACAGAAAAAGAAGAAAAAAAGATGGGAAAGAAAGTGAGAAAATGTATGCCAAAAAAAGTGTAAAAGGGATACATTTAATGTGAATATAGTCTCCGGTTTTTACAATCTTCCTCTAAAATTTGCCTAAGCAACAACCATCTTCCAGCACTGACTGTATCTGCAGCTTTTGTTTCTTTCAGACTGTAGCCATACTGTTGTACAAAGCAGGTATGTTTTGAGCCTTGAAACCAATCTTTTAATTATCACTTAATTAGCAACATTTATTAAATAACTATTTGGATCCCGGCTTTTTTGAATAGCAGTATTTGTTCCAGTATGTAATCTTCATTGAATTAGTTCAGACGTAGATTTGAATTGGTGCTATGCAATTTTATGTGCGTGTTGATTTTGAGGCTTAGATTTCATTCCTTTTTTGATTATTTTGAAACCAACTATTACTGTGTTTTACAAGCTATTTTTTCTTGGGACTATTGATAGAGGAAGAATGAAAATTTAGAATTGCAATGAGACTGCCTTGTGGT
The DNA here is from genome assembly GCA_013399115.1 of Anseranas semipalmata. Classification (NCBI taxonomy): domain Eukaryota; kingdom Metazoa; phylum Chordata; class Aves; order Anseriformes; family Anseranatidae; genus Anseranas; species Anseranas semipalmata. The sequence goes on along the minus strand of VXAA01001014.1, from coordinate 1,401,362 downwards.
TTTTAGGCTTTACTGAATTTTGTTCATTTAGTAGTTTTATATTGATGAACATGCCTGAGGTTTTTTTAGGTGCATTTTTGTTCTCGATTAGTGTTTTCCCACCTCTTTTTTTTAGATGACAATCGCTGCTATCACCTTTGCTGCCCTCCTGTCATCCCAAAGTGTCTGCTTTTGACTGATGAGCCTCCGTTCCCTCCACCCTTGTTGCCGCTTCCTCTGCAAGCGGTTTGGCTCCTGTTGGAGCACAAGGTCATCTGCCTGGCGGGGCTGAGGGGCTGTCCCAGGCCATGCCTCTGGTAGGGAACAAGTGCTTTATACAGCTCTCCTAATAAAACAGGGCATACTGTATGTTTCACCTTGCTGTTACAATGCTGTCTACGCATGCCGAATCATTAGTAGCCACTGCGTTTGTCCTGGTTTTCTGGAAAAACATGGAATGAATTTGAAACTCATTAGCGGTTGGTTTGTCAGCAGATGAACAAGTCTTTCATTAGCGAAAAATCTAAAGTGACAGTGATGGAAGAAGCTTCCTTTCCCCCTGTTTGTCCTCTCTTTGTCAAGCTACAGCTCCCCAGCAGTGTTAGCTGTATTTTGCTCTACTTTTTATTTGGTGGTGGTTGTTAGTAAAGGCATGTAGGAAGACAGGTATCTCTGCAAGTTAGAGTAGTTTGTGGTCTTATGTATAATAATTGTGATACTGAGGTTTGTCTGGAGGTGGAATAGTAGCTGGCGTTTTGCTTCTGTACTTCTGTGGCAACCGCATTTCTTTGCGGCTCTCTGTGTAATGGAGCTTGCTTTGTTCTGTAATTGAGCGTTTTACTAGGTGTAACAGCATATAGCACAGGAGCAAATGGTTTCTCAGCTAACCTGGCTAGTTTTCTGAGAGTGTGGGTTTCTTCCCTGTTGTTGTGATCAGTACTTTATTCTTCAAAAGTACCACCTCATATCATCCACAATTATATCACTTACCTTGTCGATATATTGCCCATTTTCATAGATACTAGGAAGGACCTTCGAGAAGATCAATCTCTTATTCATTTTCCTTTCTAAGAGCTCTCAAATATCCACAGCAAAAAAGAAAAGTCAGATGCTCTCCGATTCCTTTAGAGAGTGGTGCTGTATGTGTTTGAGGTGCCTGAGCTTTATGTTTACTTCAAAATCCATTCAGTCTTACTGCCCCTTTTGCTCCGGTTTCATGAATATAGCGCACAGTTCTGCTGCCAGTTTCCCTTCTGCTCCGTTCTGTTTAGACTTAGTAAGATTTTGAAGACTCCGTTCCTTGTTCAAGCTCCAAAACTGTTTCCTGCCCCTCCATAGTAGTCAGGGAGTTTTCCACAGTGGCTGTGTATGAGTATTCCTTGAAGAGAATTGGTAAGATTTTTAAAAAAATAATAATTAAAAAAAAAAAAAAAAAGCTTTTGCTCATGTCACTAATTTGTAGCTCTTTCTTATCTGAAACAAAGTAAGCTATTTAAGAGCTAGAATAGAGTAGAACAACAGCCAGTTGGAAGCAGAAGGTAGAAGAATAGATATGGGGAATAGCAGCTTGAGTCAGAATTTCTTGCCTTTGACAGCAAAGAACTGGATGGTTCGGTGTTAGGAGCAAGAATCTCACCAGCTAGCCAACAACAAACTGATTTGCCCTTAAATTCATCCTCTGTGAGTAGTCATTGTCTTTTTGACCTTAAGGATTCATTTTCCCCGTAACAATAGTTTGTGGATTTCAGGAAACCATTTTGTGCTTGCAAGCCAAAATTTACCATACTTGCCATTTCCTCTTCCATCTCCCTCTAAGGCAGCCTAATTTTAGCCAAGTCATCTTCAGTCTAGGAGTTTGCAGGTAGATTGAAAATGAAACTTTGTGTTAGGGAACAGTCAATAATAAACATCCTTTTAAATGTTCACATTTAAATAAAAAGAAACATTAAAAACCCTCCTAGTAAAAAATTGTACTGTAAAATGTGTTCAGGTTCCAGTTTTTCTAGTGAATTAGTCTCATTCAGTTTTCTTTTTTTTTTTTCCTTTGGCAATTAATCTGATAATCTAGTTCTCCCAGCTCATTCTCTTGGTGTTCGAGTAAGGTCAATAGCTACTTAAAATGACAACCTTTTTTCAAGTGTGGCTGCCAAATTGCATTTTCATGTTCAAGAAGTATCTTCTGCCTTCAAAGAAAACGTGGATGCTCCTGTTACAGCAACATTAACTGTTCCATTTCTGGAGCAGTGGAAGAGGCTTTTGTAGCCATTGGTAATGAAACTTTTAAGGCTTAAAATACAGGAACTTTGTAGCTTTACTCTCTGAATGCTGATGAGATGTTTTTAGCTTCAGCATGGGAAATTTTGATGTAACTAAAAACTGGCTTGTTTTGCTTTCTCTTAATCGGTCCAGTATATCAGAAACTGGAAGACAGCTATATTGACAAGCGATTAATTTCTGAATAAAACATGGGGACTACAGTGTTGAAGAGTTCCCTGAATTCTGGCTGCAAAGGAAGATTCATGTCTCTAGTGCTTAACATTGTTGGGCTTTGCTAGCATTGTTCAGATGGTTGGCATTAAAACGGGTTTTTCTTTAAAAGCTGCAGTAACCACAAGTTCTATCACACAGAAACAGGCCTTTGAAAATACTAATCTTTGGTCAACTGATAGTTCTGTGGTGACTGCCTGTATCTTCTGCAGGCAAAGAAGTGTGTTCAGTCTTAGTATGGTGGAGGAGCATCTTAATTACATTGCTTTAACGTGAACTAGTGAATGTGCTGGAAAAGCATATACAATTTCTAATAGGATCCTTTTTCTTGACCAGTCATCTAATCGTTAGATGGTGTAGTATGAGTTGTGTTACTGTGAGGGGTTTGGCTGTTCCTGTGATCAAACACAGGTGGAAGACTTCAATGGCAGCCCTGTAAGGGAGGGAAAACTGAATCTATTTTAAATCAGGGCTGTGTGCTAGATGTGTCATCAACTTGGAGCACAAAATCTGTAAGAAAACTAGTTATGTGTATTAATGAAACAGGCCAACTTGACAAAAAAAAAAAGTGCAGCCACATTTAAATTTTTAGTTACACCATTGAAGAAGACAGATGTAGTACAATTGCATATCGTGTCGGATCTGATGATAACTCCTGCCTACAAGGTTAAGTCAATTCTGTTTTTGAATGGTACCTGCAAAAATAAAAAGTTTTAGAAATCAATTTCATACTTTTTTTTCTTGTAAAGGTATCAAAAGGCAAATGACAGAGATAGAAAGCTCAATGCAGTAAAACCTAGTAGACAGGTGTTTTATTTTTTTCCTAAACCTATCTAATGGGCAGTTAACTTTAAATTCTATGTGAGTTCTATTTTCAGGAGTTCTTAATACTTATGAGGGGTATGCTATTTCCAACATATATATTTTAAAGCACTGAACACTTGCTTTTGGCATACAGTAAAGCCCAGGTTTCACCCTGCTCATAATCGGGTGTCTTCCACAGGAAATGCAGAAGTGATTCCAGTGTTCTTGGAAAAGAGCAATAAACCAAAAGGGGCTCATTTAAAAAGGTAATTTGTTCCATTTTCTCTCCTTAGCCGTAATAAGATCAGATTTAGGAACACTTTTGATAAATATAAAAATCAGTGATGGAAATTGCTCTAGAGTTGCACTGCTTTTGAAGCACGCATTTCTCTCTTGTTGCCTCTTCCAGCCAGGCATGAGGAGGCCAGTGGGCAATTCTAGCACACGTGTTCTGGTTTGGATGTGTCTGGAGGCTTGGGTTAGGTTGGTAACATGTTTTGCTAGAGGTTTTACAAATGCACATTAAAAAAGCATATCTGTATTGAAAAACATTATTTAACAGGCAAGGTATGGCAGCTAAGGGAAGAATACTGTAATAATGGTAGAAAAGGCCCTGCTGAGTTAAAGTATAGAAGGTGTGGTTTCTTATCTTTCCTCCCAGTCATGGACTCAGAATCGATTAGAGCACTACTGGACTTGAAATGCGTAATTAATGATGGAAATGGCCACAAGGAAATTGGATGGTGTTGAACATGAACTGTATAATGAAGTAGGGAGGTGAGCTCAACCACATTAAATGGGAGAACCTGTCACATTTGCAATATTAAAAAGCTGTTCTAGTATTAGAAAACTCTGCAGTGGTAGAGTACTCTAATTTAGAGTATTTAGCATAAAAATTTTGAATGAACCAATTAAGGGTGTTAAAATGGCTGCAATAAAATCTGAATATTGAAAGTTTAGAAAAGCTCTAAGCAGTAATTAAGGATGCTATTTTAATTTGTAAAATCCATTAAAGTTGAGCGAGGAAAAATCCTGCTGCAGCCCATGAGGGTAAGCGTAAAAGGAGAATCTGCTTTGAAATTCTTGCTGTCGTCTCTGTTGGATTTACTTAAATAGCTATGAAACATGAAACTAGACTATTCTCTTCTCATATGTGGTGTAATTTGTGATATTCCCATGTCCTTGCTAAAACTGGAGAAGGTAGTCCTTGGCATGTTTATCTAATTTTATACTTCAGTTGATAAGGGATGAGAAACTAAATTTTTGTCTGTTCTGTATCTTCTGAGACTTTTCCATTTTAGAGCTTCTGAGATCATGGTTGAAATAAAAATTACACTTCTCTGCCTAATCAAGCAGCTTCCTCATTTGTAGCTGGTGAAAGCTTTTTGGCACCCTGTTCTCAAGCTATCTGTGCTAGAGCTGTCAGGTTACTACTGCTTAGATGATGGCAGCTCCCTTAAGAAAATGAAGAGAAGCTCTGCATCTGCAGGAGCTGACTCCAGGTGTCCCCTCTGGTGCCTGGACCTGCTCAGCCAAGCAGTACGAGAAGGTCCAAGCCAACTCCCCATTTTGATCAACCCGCAAACCTTTGCATAAGCTCCAACAGTAGCCAAGGAGCTACAGGGAAATGAGGAAAGCTCTTTGGCAGGAAGTTCCATAGTTTCGCAAATTTCTTCAGAAGTTCATCAGAACCTGTGGTGGGTTATTTTGAGTTGCATCTTATTGCCTGGAAAGATACTTCTCCAAAAATGATTCCATACCTGTGTTTGAATCATCTGCCCTCTCTCATTCCTTGCAGTGAGGTAATTATTTCTTTTGTGTGGTGGCGAGTTGAATTAAGTAGAACAGGGTCTTTCAGGTTTGCCACTAGCTGCTTCTTAACTGCTTTCCACTATTCCATTGATCATAATCAAGATTTCTCATTTACTTCTTACCAGGATGCACCCCTTCCTGCCAAAACGTGGATGTTCTTTCTATAGCGAGCGCGTGCTCGTACCATTCAGAATTTGGGCCGCTGCAGTAGAGACTTACGTGGGCAGGCAAGTTTGAAGGGTAAGACTAAGGCAGATTACAGTAGCTAAGTTTAGTTTCTATAAGCATCATTACCTTTTGCCAATAATGAAAAATACTTGAAGTTCTGTATCAAGTTCTGAGCTGTTCTAGCTCACTGTTAGTCAGGTGCATTTCCTAAATGGAGTTTGAGCACACCCATTCCCTCTTGTTGAAACCCAAAGCAGGAGAATTAATGTTTTGTCATTGAACAAATGATACTGGAAATGTTTTCATTTGCTTTCAGTTACTCTTAAGTTTATACTTACTGCATCTCTCTTGAAGTATTTCTGAAAAATAAGGCTATTAATTAGTTGGAGTTACAGGGAAAGCTCTTTTTCTTGTTACAAGTAGCTGTATAAGTGAATGGTTATTACCTTAACTACTCAAATTCTTCAGAAAATAGTGCCAGTGCTCTTAGAGCACTTTTTTTGTGTGTGTAGGATTGCATTAATGTGCTCTTTAGTGTTTCTCTTAGGAGGAATGTAATCAATAGAATACTTCATGATTTCTCAGAATAGACTCAGATTTAGATGGAATGTGAGTATTAATATGTAAAAAAATATCTTTAAAAACTGAAACTTTTTCTCTGGAAGCGATTATGCTGTTGGCTCATTCGGGAGACAGAAACAACTTGTACTGGACCAGGAAGCTGCCTCTCATCCTTCATCCTTATAGTCGTTTATTAAGCTATCTGCATTCACTGATGTCCTCTGTTCATACCAGTGCTTTACATATTACCAAGGAAGTCATAAATAACTTCCTTTTCTCTGAGATTATTTTAGTTTCACATAAGACACTTATCATTCAAAGTTTTATTTAAACAGCAAAACGATTCTAAACGTCCTGGTTACAGAAGGTCAGCTGGGAAAATGACTTAAGTTAAATATGATCATGTTAATGTGGATGAGGTGGAATAGAATGAGATGTTCTCTGCATACGCAGCCGTCCTAGGTTCTTGGTGCTTGTCTGGGCAATGGGAGTCTCTTTAAACCTACGATGTTGAGCTGTCCTTTTCTTGTGGGAAGTCCAGGCATTTGCTTTTAAGGGAAGTAGTCTCATAAGTGCTGGAGAATGGAACGGAGTTGGTTCAAAATCCCTCTTTGGGAGGAGCAACTGCATTTATCATACTAATTTATTATTTATTCTTTTATTATAAGACACTCACTGAGAAATTTATTGTAACTTTCTAACTGCCTCCTATTCAGGGAGTGTAGTTTTGTGGGGTTAGACGTTCCTAGGTACGGTTTGCTAGGTAAAAATACACAGAATCTCTCCGATTGTTTTCATGGATATTAGTTGTTTGCAGTAGTTTTTTTTAGGTTTATCAGATATATTTTGAATTGATATCAACTGAGATAGTGAAGTGCTTCTTAGTTTTAAACTTCTTGAAGAGTTACCATAATGTGTTTCATAACCTAATAACAGAACGTAACTTTTCTTGAGGTTGTAAGATAGTGCACTTACAGAAAAAAATGCTTGTCAGCTGAAAAGAATTGTTCGTAGCATCTCCTTTCCCTTGTTTTTGAGCCCTTCCTCTCCCTCACTAAAAATGAAAAGGCTAATAACTCAGAGGGTGGAATGGTAAGCACTAAATCCTGTGCTACTAAAGCTCTGGGATATTTGAAATTGTTTCTTTTAGACCTGCGTTGAAATCTGGGAGATAGTGAAACAAACATTTGAAGTATGCATTAGTTTGGAAACGGAGCAAATCAATCCCTCAAAATAACTCTTCGGGACGCATCTAATCATCTCAGTGTATTCCAGATGCTTTTAAGGTAGCAATGGAGCCTGGAGATTTTTGGTGAATAATATGCTGCTTGGATGGAAAAACAAGAATTTTAACCATTGTTTTCTGGGGGATTTCTTGCCTTTTCTTGGTCTCCGTGATTTATGTATCCATACAGGCAGTTTGATGTCACCTTTTGAAGATTCATGCTGCTTGGTTTGGTTTTCTAAGGCAGTGAGGCTTTGCAACTGTGTCAGCCTCTAATGTCCTTGTCAGAACAGCAGGGTATGCAGCCAGGGACGGACAGACAGACAGAAGCAGAGGAGGCGTTGGGAGGGCTGTTAAAGGAGGGGGACAAGAAGCATTGCTGTTCAGGATGCTTTTTATATTGTTAATTTTTGGTCTTGAATTATTTTGAAATAAGGCAGGGTTCAGATTTTTATGGTAAGACATCACGTGTTATGTAAATGTGTAAAAGGATTGAGTTGCTGCATGCATCTTTTGAACACAGTGGCCAATTTTGATGAAATTTGAAGGGGTGGGGTGGGGGTTGTTGGAAAGAGAAATTCCTGTGGTTTTTGTGAGGGTAGATAGCTGGCTAAAATTACTCTGTTAATATTATCTCCCTTTCCCATCCCTTTCCTACCTACTGTCCTAAAACCAGCAGCAGGATCTAAATTATTATGTGCACCCTCACAAGAATCTGCACAGTTATAAGATGGCAATCCATTGAGAACCAGGCTTCGTTGTTTCCACTGCTTATGAAACTGCTGGAAAAGACAAACAAGGAAAGCATAAGCACACAGCAGTCTCAGTTGGACAAACGCTAAAAAAAAGAACTCAAGTCAGGATAGCAGCAAGGATTTTTGAGTCCATGATTCTTGAGAATAGAAATAATGTTCTTGTTCTAGAAGGAAATCTTGATCACAGGTTAATATGGACTAATTAAGTTCTCGGGAAAGACAGCAGAAAGAACAGTAAAATGCATTGATACCTTCTCAGAAGTCCCTGTGAAACAGTTGATCAGATTTAGGATCCTGCTCGATGGCTGAAGATGTGTGTTCTTGCAAATTCATTTATTTCAAGTAGGACTGTGCTTGCCTGTTCCAAAGCCACATAATCCACTTACTGCATTGACAGAGAGAAACCCAGGTACAAGAGCAAAATACTGCTAGATGAGATTTTCCTGTTGTCTGGGGGAGGAGATAGTTTCACTGTTTACTCTTTTTCACTAGTTCTTAAGATAATTCTCTAAAGAAACGGGGTTGCTATGCTCACCCTGTCACACCGAGGCAGCAAGTGGTTGCAGGATGGGAATGCACATTCACCAGTGCAACAGGGAATAAGGTTTTATTCTACTTTATGCATAAAAAATTATATGAAATATTATGGACAAATATTTTGCTTTTAATTTAAGAACCACTTTATTTGCTTTAAGAATTATTTTTTTGAAATTATGCAACTTTTTGGGAGCAGTGATCCATTTACTGGGAAAAAATTCAGCTTGTTTGAGGCTTCAGGTCAAATTGGACACCTGTACCCTTCAGTGCAAATTCAGTTTCGTGCATTGCCAGTGACAAACGGGGAGTTCTTGCTAGATTGCTGATAAATATCACTTTATACAGTTTAATGTTGTTTTTTTTTTTTTTTAAAAAAAAAAAAAAAGGAAAAAACAGAGAACATAACCCTCAAATAAAAAGGAAAGCCTGGCGAGTCCCACAGCCTTATTACTGGTACCTTTTAAGAAGGAAACAAAGTATGAGAATGATGTACATGATGAATAGGTTATTGGAAAAGAGCCATGTAGGCTTCATTTAAACAATCAATTTTTCATGATAGTGCTAACGTATTAATTTAGTAAGAAACGATTACGTTCCAGGGATCCTGATAACAAAGCTGGTGTTAATGTGGCCTTTTGACTTTGATCTGAATAAAAAAGTCAAAAGATGACTTGAATTTTCACTGGTAAGCATCATAGTTCAGATACTTAATTATAATGGCGAATTTATGTAGAAAGAAAACAGTGGACTTTGTAAAAATGCATCTTGTTTATGTAGACGCTAGCATTTCAGCTCCTCCAAATAATAAGACAGACGCAGAATGCGTGATAAAAATGTAGAGACTCATTTGGGGCAGGGGAAGAACCCCATAAGTGCTTGGATTTCAGTGTTGAGGGTCAATGAATGAATTCTAGAGGGTTTTATGGAAGGTAAGAAAGAATGTGGTTAAACAGTACTTTTATTTAAATCTGAGTGCCAGCTGCTGCCAGAAGGTATATCCAGTTTCTCCTCCATCCTTTTTCCCTTGTTTTCTGAACCAACTTTGGGTTTTTGTCAGCATAGCCTGCATCATAGCAATGGTGAGCTACTCAGAGGAGTATATTCAATGCTTGTAAATGCATCATTTTTTGACGGGAAGTATTCCCAACTTAGAAGGGGAGGCTTGGGGAAATTTAGGAAGTATTTAAGACTGAAGGAGAGAAGCAGGCTTTCAAAGGTGATCCTGCTGGTAGACCTGAGCCCGCTGGCATGAATGTAAATGGGGGCACAGATCACTAGGAGAACTAGGGAGGGGATGGGGCCTGAGGGGACCTTCACTGGGGTCGGTGGGAGAAAAAGGACAGGGAGGTGTCACGCTTCTGGCCGGATCGGTGGGACTCGAGTCATGGGCATCGAAGGAGAGGAAACCGCGCCAATATCAGCTTGGTCAGGGTGAATTTCAGCCGATGTCTGGAGATCACAGGGTGGATGTCAAAAAGACAAGTGGGGATTTTGTACTGAATAAAGGAGAAGATCCTGACGGGAGAGGTAGATTTGGAAAGCAACTGGGAGCAGCTACAGTACGGAGATGGTAATGAAAGATAACTTGGCTTGTTTATTCTTAGAGGGGTGTGTTTGGGTGGGACATGCCTACCTTACTGAGTAAGAGAAAACAGAAATAGCAAGGAGTAAAAAGGATCAAGTTGAAGGGTAATGCTGATACAAAATCTAATGTATGTAAATAGAAGCGGTCAGGATGATCTTCTGGATTTTGAGATTACTCTAGGGGAGTATGGCTACGTGCATGTAGGTGTCTTGTGCCCTGCTTTTGGCTCAGTCAAAATACAAATCTTTTTCTGCCCACTGTGGTGTTTTTATTGTTATAGATGTATTTATACTGGTGTTTAAAAACAAATAAATAAGAATTTAACTGTGAATGAGCATCACTTATTTAAATAACTTTCAAGGTTAAGACATCTTGCTTCTTCCTCAGTTATCTAAAGGTTTGATTCTTGAAACTGATCGGCTACATTCTGGATTTAAAGTTGGTTACAGTTTAAAACTGTGGATACAAACTTTGAGAATTGTTTTTAATGGCATCTTATTGAAAAAGCTAAAGGAAACTTGATTGTCATATTTAAACAATATTGTTTAATTAGTCCTATGCCTCGTGTGCTGCCAGTTGGAAGAAACTTGCTCTTATCTCGATGTGAAAGCTGGCTTTTTAATACAATGCTTTTCTCACTGCTCTTCAGAGTGTTGGATTGTCTGTAGCTAGAAGCGCAGCGCTGGCAATAACCAGTCGGTGTTCTTGCCCTGTGTCGGAGGGGACATCCGTGTACCCCTGTCCCTGGGGCTCCCTGCCGTGGCGAGCCCAGCACCAGCGCTTCTCGGTTTTCAAAGGCTGAGGACTGTGAGCTTGATGATTATCCCGAAGCAGCAAATATAATGGGAAAGTGGTTTTTTTTTTTTTTTGTCTTTATCATGTGAGAAAATGATTTGAACTGGATTTGGAGGATGTGAGAAAGGAAATTGAAACACTTTTCAAGGTCGCTTTACAGCTGAGAAACCACTGCAGTGTTTCTTTCTGTATCATTGACAGAGGCGGCACTTGATCATTCAGAGTCCTTGCAAAACTCTCAGATAAGCCTTTGTGTTTTATGAGCGAATGTTCTCCACTTCAGCATGCACTTAGCTTTCAGAAGGTCAGGAAGGATAGTCCAGGAACAGGGCGTATGCCATAGCCGAGGCGGTAAGGCAAGAACTTGGCGTTTCGTACATGCACTTTCATGAAAACCTGCTAGTGAGAGGTGAGGTTTTGAGGAAACAGTGCTAAATAAGCTACTCTTGGTAGTTCTACAATACTGCCATGGTTTTAAATTGCAATAGTGGAATTTTCCTGAAGTTTTCTTTCATAGTGACTAGCTAGTATTTTAGGTGTGTATTTCTTAACTGGTGTTAGGCTCTGCGTATGATAGTTGTCACCAAGTAAGCCAAAGGACATCTGAGCAAAAATTGGTAGATATCCAGGTCCAGAGAAAGTCAGTGTTATTCACTTAGCTTGTCTGTTAATTAAGAAGGACTTTACCGGGTGATTTTGTGAAGTCCAGTGAGCTCAAAACTGTATACTTGATTTTTGCTTTACTTCATATATTTTAAAATACGTTTTTTCTTATTGCAGGGTTTTTGCCCAAACAATAGAAACTTAAATTACTTTGTGTACGTTCCTACGTCTTGATTTTACAAGTGGCTTAGACCATTTAATGATACATGAGTGATTTCCCCCTTATGTTTGCGGTGTTTCTCCATACTTAATGAATTTTGTTCACTTAAATAGAAATGCAGGAGTTGCATCTTGGTGCTAAATATGTGGTCAGGTTTTTTTGGTAGCGAGTCTAAACCTGTAATGGGTTTCCAGCATTTTGTAGACATAAAGCTATATAATTTTTTGGTGTATCTGATGTGTTATTCTGAGCCCTGGTTATTAATTGACGGATGAGTTCCACTATGATGGCACTTAAAATGCACAACATGTATTTCTGAAAGCAGTCGTTGCTATAGCAACTTTCTAGTAGGTCACTGGCGGTGTTGTGCGAGTGTGTGTGTATGATTTGGCTGTTAATGCAGACTAATACTGATAGAAAAATGAGAAATGTAAGACTGAGGAAGGAGATAGCCCTTCCCCCTTCCCATTCACTCCCCTCCAAAACAGGGTAAGATAATGTTGTGGGGAAGAATGCTTAGTTAGGATATTGCATGAATTGGCAACAAACTGGCTATCATCTGCCATAATGAGATGCTTTCTTTCTATTTATGCAAAGATTATAAGAACAACTTGCCTTCATCTCATTCTGCTTTTCTTTTGACATCTTTGGAGTTTGCTTAGGACAGGAGTGTGTGTTCAATTTATCAGAAAGCAATGCCTGGTATTTATTGAGCATAAGGATCTATTTTTAAAGACAAAGAGCTGCATTGCACACTGGAAATGAACATTTTGAAAAATCATTTTTCCCCTCATCTGTAAGACATCTCAGCACGGTACAGTGCATTTTCGTGGCAGTTGAGGCCCATCTGCGTGCTCCTGTGGTCCTGCTCTCCCCCCGGGCTCGCAGCCGCTCCGTCTCCTTCCTGGCGCTGCCCCTGTGCTCGCGTGAACAAGGGGTGAGCCGGTTCAGGGAGCTGATCCAGGCACGGCCAACATGAAAACAAGTTAAGAAATTGCTAGATGATTGCCTGGATTGTGTAATTGGGCAGAAAGCCAAATGGCAGTACAGCCACAGGAGGAGGGAACCACGGTAGCTGCAGCTCAGGTCAGTGTACACGGTAGTGACTGCGGGGATTTTCAAAGGGGCTGAAGATGCTATTCCTCACTGGCCTACGGTTTTAGTTTGCTCTGAAACTTAAAGAATACTACTGTACAAAAGCAAATTTTTTGTATTTGTACTCTTCGTTGAAATAGATCTCTAAAAGGTTCTCTTCTGTTTGTTTTTGGTGGTTTTTTTTTGTAATAGCATTATACTGCTTTAAGTAGAGATCATTCATACATCTTTTAGAGAGATCAAGTTATAGCCAGGGTATCATTTTCAGTCTCGAATTAACAATGTCTTAAGATATTAGAAAATTTATGATTTCATGAAACACATTCTAGATACAATAAATGAAAACAAGTGTCAAGTGTAGCAAGTGTTTTATGATACTGTAATCCACTATAATTTTGTCAAATTATAGTACTGATTAAAAAGAAACATACATATGTATAATGATTTGAATTTTGTTACGTGTTGACTCTGTCGTTTTCCAAAAGAAATCAACAAGTCACACTTCATTTAGGGTTGAACCAGTAAGGTAGGATTGCTCTGCTGTCTGGATGGAAGCAGTGAGAGATGATGGTAAGGAGTGGTGGGAGAGGGCAGAAGGACTTGGGCTGCTTGCCACCTTCCTTTTTTTTTCCAGTGTGTCCTGTCTCTCCGTTCTCTGGTTCACTGAGGGTCAGACCAGTATCGAGGCTGTTTTAAGGGCAGAAGCAGGAACATGAGGCCAGGAGGAGGAGGAAGGAGCAGGGACTGTATTTCTGGGCAGCAGCAAACCATCAGCTTGGTTCAACCATTGTATGAAACCTCATCCCGAGACTACTGAAAAAGAAAATCTTTGCTCCATGCATTTTTTTTATGGATGTGTAACCATGTACTCTGTGTTTTGAGCACTTGATTTGTGAAAGTGCAAAGTGTTGATTTAACCCCTGAAAAAAATCTTCGTTGATAACTTTTTTATTATTTAAATGGCTGTTGAATGCTTTATTAAATGTCCTCATTGTGTACACTGTGTACTCTGGAAAAGCTTGCTCTAACTTTGCCTCAGGGGTGAAGGCAATGCTTAGAGATTAATGTTTGAATTTGTTTGGATATTTTGTGGGGAGATGGGTACAAGGAGCAGGTACAAGAGAAAAGGAAAGCTTATATCTTCCTTGTATTTTCTGTAAGAATTGTTCCCAGAGGAAGCGTTCCCTTGTTTAATTCCTGGGGTTACAGCTTTCGGTTAGAACTTGTTCTTATCTCATGGGAGTTGAGAATCTGTTTAAGGAAATGCTTCAAAATATTCCCACTCTTGCTCTTACAGCCTGACAGCCTCAAATGTCAATTACTGTATGTATTTTCATTTTGTGTAGCTGTGTAAAAGATGCTGAAAATTCACTTCCTAACTTTCCAAAGTGCAGAAGAAAGTGCCTGCAAATTCTGCAACATTTAAAACTGTACACTCTGATCCCTCCTCTGCAAAAACAAAAGCCAAGAAGTCTTCCAGGGGAAAATAACCTCTTGTGTGGATCAGCTGCTGGAATTTCCTCTCTCACTGGAGGCCCTGAGGTTCTGGTGATGCAGTTTCTCTTGTCCAGGGCTTCTGTTATATTTCACTCGGTTTCATCAGCAGTGCTTAGACAACTGAGCTTTTTCATTTTCAGTGTCTTGCATTTGATGTTAGAGGTAGGATGATTCTCTTCTAGGCAAGAATTTTTTTTCTTCCCTCATCCCTTTTTCTTCTCTCCTTAGTCTCTCATTCACTGGGAGGAGATCTGTAAGCGGAAGGTTTGGTATCGGCAGGCCTGGTGCAGACCACCTTTATAACCAAGCAGAGAATTCTGTGCGGAGCAGGTATTTTTCTGTTCGAGGTGTTGAAGGTAGTGTGATCCATACTCTGAACGCTGACCTTCACTTTGTCTTTATTCTCTTCCCCTGAATGAAATTGTGACTTTCTGCAGGCTCTGAAACCAACCAGGTACCCCGAGGCCCCCAGTACCTTTATTTTTTTAACAAGTTTTGTTTGTATTGGGATAACCTCAGGATTCTGGGTTGTCCTTGTTCCCTGTTCCGGGTTGCTCAGAGATGTTGGTTTGTGCAGCACAGCTTGTGTCCGTTCCCGATTCCATGTTAGCCTGTTCTCTGTAAGGCAGCTCACTGCAGCTACTCTGTTTCTATCTTAGTGGTAGTTAATCCCATATTTCCTATCTCAGTTCACAGTGTAGTTTAATCTTTAGAGATCAGGATAGGGTTTTTTTTTTCCCTCCATGGAAGAGGAAAGGGTTACTGTTTGTGTTGCCAAGAAGCCTCTGTTCTAGCTTTCCAGTACCCCGAGGTCTCCTCTCTGTTTAGGTGTCTTAAGCAAAGTCGAGCACTCTGCCTGTTCATACTGGAACCCTTGATGGCTTCACTGCCAACACCACGGAGCAGCTTTCATCTGATGGCCACCTTTCCAAAGGAGGCAGGATCTCTCCTTTCTTCTATCTCTAAGTGGTCCATTTTGACTAAGCAAGTCATTTTACTAAGCCCAACAGCTGCGTTGGTCCAACAAACTGTTTTGGTACATATCTCCTAGAAAGAAAAAATCTTCCTTCTCTAGGAGGAAGGACTGCTATCAGTGTTACTGGGAGAAAGCACATTTGACTTGGCTTCAAAGCTCACAGAACAGCAGCACAAAAATAAGCAATGTGTGCTCAGACAGCCACACTCTTTTCAGTTTTTGTCATCTGCTTGTTTAAGGAACTGCTCAGAAATTAAAAACAGGTGTTCCCATATTTCTTTCAGCGATGCAAAATACAGTAGGGAAAAAAAAGCATCAGTGTTTGCAAAAAAAAAAAAAAGCATTAGTGTTTGCAAATACAATCTGAATATCCAAGTAAATTGGTGACAGTTTCAGAGTTTGAGTTGTTGTCATATGTTCAAATAAATGTGTTTGTACCGATTCAAGAGGAAAAACAATCTTCAAAAAGGGCAAAGAGGAACAAGGTGAGAAACACTTAAGTTGTTCTCTGGTCAACGGAATTAGTGAAGCCTATTTTGGTCGTCCTGCTGTGGATGTACTGCAGTATCTTACGTGAAGGTCCCCACCCTGTGTGTAACGCCTTTGTTGTAGCACCGTGCGCTGCTGCACTTTTGGCATCTGCACACCTTGCCTTGGGTGGCCGGCTCTGAGCTGGCACCTGATGCACAGGACAAAAGAGTGGCACCGCTGATCCGGGCTCCTGCCCTCACCTTCCTAGGAGCACGAGGCTCAGGCAGTGCTTCTTTACAAAAACCATCTCTGCGGTACCTGTCCTTCGGGCAAATGTTTTGATTTGCCAACGTGGTCATCAAGAGGTGGAGGGCAAACAGCCTGGTTGCGTATGAAGTCCTTGGGAAAAGAAGCTGAATCAGCTTCTTGTCCAGCTTGCATGTTGACTTCTCCGTTCTTGCCTCTCCTCCTTGCTTCTGATAAAGCTTGTCTGGTTTTAGCTTGTCCAGTCTGGAACTGGGCTCTCAGCTGGTTTCACATAGTACAATTATCTTCTTCCATCTATACAGTCATCATTCCTATATCTGGACCAATGAACGAGCAGTGAAAGAGGCAGTATTTGCAAGCATAATTTCCCAAGAAAGTTTCTCTTTTAATGGATTTATTGCTGTGTGGAAGACATTTTTAAGCAGCAAAGAATAGGCAGTTTCACCCCCTACTGATTCTTCCTGGGGCTGTTGACTGACTGAGATTCATTTCATCGCTGCATGATAGAAGCTTTTCTTCAAGATTATTTACTAAGCTAAAATATATCTTGTCCCCGGGTGCTAATTTGTCTTTTCCCTAGCAATATTTGCATTTTGGACTACTGTAGAACTATTTCCAATTTTATGTAGTACTTGACAATAACTTCTCCCATATTCGCTGTTATCATTGCATTGATTTCCTGTGCCTGGTGTGTCAGAGTGGTCATTAGGGAACACTGGTGGGTAGCGACCCCTTTTAGCTTATCTTTAATGTCTCGAATCCTTAGATCCCTCTTTTTTCCCCCAGAGTGCCCTCGTGTCAGAATCCAAGTCCGAAGGTGTGTAGGTGTGGGTAGAGTATTTTGGAGATCAGCTGATAGTGCTCTGAACAAGTAGACAAGATTCTGTATCAAACACCTTTAGCATGAAGTAAAATCACAACCCTCATTGCAGGAGGGAAGCAATTGCTGTGAGGTCTGCAGTGGGGGGAGAATATTAAAATTGGGATTTCCTGTGGGGCAGAGAGACAAGTTACCTTGACTATGGAATATGCAGGTATCATAACTTTGGGGATGGAGGAAACTAATGGGTAATAAAGCCACTTTCCTTTTGGAGTCAATTATTTAAAACGATTGTGAAATTTTAATTTCCAGGTGTGTTTTACTAGTGTTTTGGATCGTGAGCAAGAACTTAGAAGTGGAATGGTTTTGCTCTGTGAAAAGTGTTCTGCTGGTAAATAATTATTTTTGAGTTTATGCTGCTAGTACTGCTGGTTTCACCTGTGTAGCTTTGGGGAAGTCATCTTCAGGCTTTGGTGAATTACATTAGTCTGGAACATGCCTCCGTGAGATCTGAGGATTTGGGTTTGGATTTTGAATGCAGTCTGAAGCATTTATTGTGGTCACTGGGGAAATGTGTTTGCAGGTTGTTTTTTTTCTTTTCAGCTCCAGCACAGTTACATGTGTCCATGGAAAAATGTGCTTCTGCTCACAAATTTGTGACAGTCGGGTTGTTTTGAGATGGAGAGATGAGAGGAAAGTATTTTAAGGTATGCTTTTCCAGTAGAGATTTAACTGTATCCTGATAGAAGTCATAGGCTGTACCATTTGTAAAAACCAAGGACACACGACCCGAGACGATGGCTGTTGGAGTATGGCTCAGTGATGTATCTTTAGAGTCTCCTCCTTTAAGTAAGATCAAGATGATTTCAACATATTTATGGGTTTGTTCCAGTGCCTTTAGACTGAGGCAGTGTCAGGTTAGGATGGATTGAAGGTATCTAGCAGTCTGGAGTTACTGCTCTTGTAAGTTCTTGAGGCAAAATGCGCATTGCAGAGTGAGAGATTGGCGATCTGACAATGTGTCTGTGGTAGCACTGATGGCTTTGTTACAGAGATGACTTAAAGTGTGTAGTGTGTAGATGCAGTTTAATTTGTCTTGAAGATCGCTGGCTTGCTTAGAGGTAAAGAGAATTTTTTTAATGTATTTTCATGTTTTTTGTTCCATCTATTGTGCTTGGCTTAAAAACCTGCCAGGTTTCTTACTTGTCAGTCTTGAGGAGCAATAAAAAAGTTCCTGGAATGGGAGAATAGAATTTAGTCTATTGGGAAGAAAATTTGAAAGAATTTTTGTGGTGAAGAGGAATTGAATCAGAGTTGCCAGGTTGTTTTGCTGATTGTCAGGGTTTGGGGTTCTATAGCTGCTGCTTCGATATCCAGGACATGGTAGGATTTAAGGGTTGGGTAATTTTTCCATGAAACACTGTAGTTTTGGACTGTTTCAGAAGAATTGTAGTGGTGCAAGAGGTAGGTGGAGGGTGTCTGATCTCATATGGAGTTGGGTTTTCTCAGGAAATTGATGGGGTTGGGAGATAAGGTTTGATTCTGTAATTAATGGATTTTTTTTATAGTTTTATTGGCCAATTTCATCTTATCTACCTCTGCTATGCTTTTTGGCTCTTGTTCAGTTTTCACGCACTCTTTAGGAAGTTCAGGTGTTTGTAATTTAGGTACTCTAATGCTCTTCCTGTTAGCAGCTATGTGAACTTAGAGGTTATTATTTTAGTGACCTTATTTTCTTTGATCCTTTGTGCGCACCCCCCTAAAGATCATACAGGTACCAGAATTAGTCACTTCCCAGAGTTTTTAATTTATATGTGACTTCAAAATGCTTGTCTTCTTTCATAATCTGGACAAATTGTTTTGCAGTTTCTCTTGGCTTTTCTCATTAGTCCTGTATGGGGGCGAACGACAAAGAAACAAATGCCCGAAGGATAAAAACCTGAATCGTTCCAAGTCTTCTCCTTTCTTCTAGTGTTCTGCATGTCAGGCTTTGCTTCTTTTTTTTTTTTAATGAAAATTGGTTTTATTGTTGGCAATTTTCCAGATGCAATGCATAATAGAACACCAGATGTCCACTGCATAGAAAAATTACAGATGAGTAAACACTCTTCTAAGGTAACATAAGTCTGGTAACACTGCTTCTGGTGTGCCTGTAGATTGTCTACAGTCTTGGCCCATTGTGCTTTGTGCTGCTCAGAGATGAAAATCCAAAGCCTTTGTGTTCACCTAAGTATGTTTGACTACATGAGGGACTCCTGCCTTCCCGAGATGGGGATTATTTTGCAGGAATAAGCACTCATTCAGTGAAGTGTTTGAGTGTGAATTTAATCACTGGATTTAATTTTAATTATTGTCACGTGTGGATTTCATTGAGGATAAAAAAAAAACATGCTGAAAAGAAAGTCACCCTCCTTCGGTCTTGTCTGCTCCCAGCTTTACTTTCCCATCGCTTTCCTGTGCACAGATGGTTTTATGCCTTCTGCAGCCCTGGCTTGGCTCACTGAAACTAACTGTGCAAAAACCTGAAAACTTCAATGCCATTTTAGTGAGCTGAATTGACTTGCTAAGAAACCAAATGAACAGGGTGGCCCTTTTTGGAGAGAAGCATTTCATGTCTATCTTCTAAAACCTTAACCTAGGCTATAGCGAACACACATGTGATCCAGAACATCATTCAGTCTTTTTCCAAGTTCTCATTGCTTGGTCTCTTGTTTGGAGGATGACTCCAGTTTCATTTCTATATGCTAGGCAAAATCTCTTTTTACTTGAAATTTGTCCAGTGGGCTTTTTGTGACTCTCAATGCCCTTGCATCTCCTTAAAAAACATCACTGAGTTTATCTTCTCAAGGCTTCTTCTGAGTCTTGGGAAAAGAAGTGCAGGGAGGACTTCAGGGATTCATCTATTTATGCTCACAGTCTGAGGACAGGAGAACCTAACATTTTAGAGCCCTTTTTTATTACGTGTATTTTATGTTCAAAGCAGGTAGGGAGGAGGCTGGTAGATAACTAATCCTAATGAATAGATGGCAAGGAGAAAACTATTAGTTTAGACCTTAATAATCCAGATACTGGCCTAAGATTAGAACTCAGTGCCATAACTCTCAGTCTTGAGCAATCAGACCATAATTATTTGCCTTATGAGTGACGGCGTGCCTGTAGCCCCCAGTGATCTCAGTCACAGTTGTGAATGCTCAGTGCTGCAGAAAATCAGGTCAAGTGTCTTGCTGGGTGTCCGCAGAGCAAGGAGCAGTGATGTCTAAAGAGTCTGCAAGATTAACAAAAGAAAAACAAGCCTGTTTTCGTGTGTTCAGTCCATCAAATTTACTTTGATTTTAAAATAATAATAATCTAGAAAATGAAAAAGATAGGAAATTCCTGTTCTTGAGAAAGCTGTATCTTACAGGCAATCATTTGCCACAAAGCATTTGATTAATTTCTTTAGTATTAGCCATCCTAGGTGTTATAAGAAAGCAGTACAAGATAATTGAAAACTATTGAAATATAAACACTGGAGATGATGAAATAAAACTGAATGATGTGTGTCTTTTCAATGAACTACACTGTAAAACCATGCTTAAAAGATTGTATCGGCTTTTCCTGTGCTTGGTAGTGTCAGTGCCTCAGTACAGGAATTAGCTTCTACCTTCTGGAAAGAGTAGCAGAAGATGCAGAGAAATTGATTGTTTTTGGCAGTTCATGCATTTTTTGAGACAGAAAACTAAGTATAGAAATGTGGTAGTATGACTTAAAGCTTGGAGGTTTTTGTCATTTAAGAATTTTATTCCCAGCTCTGCAAGAATTGATTTGCGTAACCTTTCAGTGTGAGGTCTTGCATTCGTAATTGTGAAGTGTGCAGAATAATATTGCACAGTAGAAAGTGAGACTTGAGATGATATTTCTGGCTGGCTGGGCAGGACATCTCTGGGCTAAAAGCATTTGGTGAGAGGAAGCAGCAACAGCTGTTCTGCACGTTGTTTAGAGTCAGTTCTACAAGTTGGTGCAGCCGTAGATAAACCGAGGGGACAACTGAAATTGAAAGCAAAGTTAAATGAACAGCTAGGAGTTGCCACTAGATAATTTTTGTTCCCGCATTTATATGTAACACATCTGGAAATGTCTTTAAAGAATGGGGGGGGGTAGAAACCTTACTCAATGCTAATGGACATCTACTAAACACTTTCATTTTGTGTTGTTTTTGGCTTGACATTTTTCAGCTACCCATCAGCTCTTTGAGCCTACTTCCCTTCCTTTATTTTATTTATTAATTTCTTACTGAAGTTATCTGAGAAAAAAACAAATCGTCTATCCTCAATTTGCTGTTCTGATAATTCCGTCCTCCTGAAAGTCCTATAGCCAAACCATATGCTGCACTATTCAAAACTGTTCCTTTTCTGCAAAACCAAATGTCCCTGTCTCTCTTGTACTGGGGAGCACAGCACTGGGTGTGGCGCTCCAAATGCTCTGGGTAGAGCAGAAGGATCGCCTCCCTTGACGTGCTGGCAACACTCTGCATGGTGCAGCCCAGGAGATGGTGTCGGCCTTTGCAGCAAGGGCACATTGCTGGCTCATGTTCAAGTTGTTGTCCACCAGGACCCCCAGGTCTCTTTCGGGAAAACCGCTTAAGAATATCGCGGACCACACATCAGCTGAGCTTTCTGTGTGCTTTGAGGTATTGAAGAAACTCACTGGTGCTTGGTGTTAATTTTTCTATCACTTAGACTTTTGGTCTTTGTTTAAATACTTTCTAAAATGTGTATGGTAAAGTGAAATGCAGTTGTTGTGTAAAAGAACTTCAGTGAAATTATCTTAAAGGGAAGCTAAATAAGCATTATGTTGTTTGGTTGTAAATTATAATGCTCATTTTCAAAGTCAGGGCTGAAAGAGGTCATTTAGTTTGGCTTTCAGCTTAAGTGGCTGCAGGGTTAACAAATTAATTGCAAGTTCCAAACCTGTAGCAGAAATAAAGCTTATGCTTTTAGAAATACATAGGGTTAGTTCTTGACAACTTTTTTTTTTCAGTTCCTCAGGATTTAGAATTTACACTTTCAGTTCCTAAATATTCTCGCTTTGCAGATGGGATAGCTGAGCAGGAGGGATTTAAGCAGTGTGCTCTGGGCCATGCATGTGGTTGGATGGAGGCTAGAATTTATCTGCCTGCCTGCAAGGTCCTCTTTGCTCTTCTCACCTTGTTGATCAAAGCTTTTGGAGCTGTGCCTCAGTGTGCAGTGTGCTACCTTCTAACAGGATTGTCGTTTGCTGCTGATGCAGGCCTTTAACTAGCTGTCAAATGCTGCTGTTGGGTGGGATTACTGAGGGGACGAATCTTGTCTCTGAATATGAAAAACCTGAGTTTTACAGGTCTTGTTTTATGGTGCTATGTCATGGCTCACCAAAGTGTATTGCAGCTTCTCATCTGCACAAGCAAGAAGTTTGGAGCTCTCGGGTTCCTTTGGGCCTTAATAGAATGGAGAAGTATACTGCTTTATCAATTTTAAACGTGCAAGAAAAGATAACAGGAAGCACTGAGGGAGAAAGCAAAGTCATTTTAAATGGAAAATGAAGTTACAGCGTGGAGGCATTACCAATTCGATAGTAGAAGATACTGTTCCATCACTATGAGCCACTTTTTGTATATATTTTGCACTTGGTTGGCACAAAGACACATGGTCAACAAGGAAAGGGTTTTGCAAATGGAGTCAGTCAAATACCAGTTATCTTTTATTTTGCATATCTTCCAGGCAATGGAATTAATAATGCTGTAACTCATTACTAAATTTACTAATTTTTTTATTTGTGGCTTTGTTTCAAATTTTAACTTCAGCTGTACAACGTTTAGGCACATAGTGTTTAATAAGGTCAGTTGAACTTGAGCTGCTCCAAGCCAGAACCAAATCTCTCTGGTTTCAAGTTCATGTCAGGTTCATTTGTTGGTTTCTGTAGTTTGGCTGAAATGGTAGATTACTCAGCACCAGAGAGGCAAATAATCTCAAGACTTTGTGGGGAAAAAAAAAAGTAGCTTTTCATGTTAGTAGAAACTAGAGGAAGTGTTGATGGAATGCACGTGTCAGATTTATTGTTGCAAAATTGCAGAGCTTTTCTTAAAGCTAAGCTTGTTATGAGATGCGTATTGAAGAAAAATTATCATAAACCTGACAACTTACAGGAAAAGGTTTTTTTTCAAAGAAGCAATTTTATGTAATGGTCATTAGGTCTGCTCTAGTTATTGTGCGTTGTTTAAAAAAAAATAGAAGTGAGAAAGGAGAAAGTTTGTTTTCCCATTGTGTGCTTCAACTGAATGGTCTCTCCTACTGCCTGCTTCATATTCTTTTATTGGTCATTTTTAACTATGCCAACATAAATTGATGTCATCTTAGAATACAGATGTGCAGGTTTAAAAAGCTGCAAACATGCTAAGATCATTAAAACTGGGATTGAGAGAAAACATTTTTTAAAAACGCCTGAAATAGAAGCAGTTAACTGCAATTTATAAGGGCTTGTTCAACTGTGTCATGTTTATGATAGTTTAAATAACCCAAAAAGCAAAAAGTATGTGTTCCCCCCCTAATCTTCTCTTCCTCTCCTTCCCTCCACAATGTGATAGGAAAAAGGTGGCAAAACAGGGGTCTGTCTCAAGCTTTCAAGAGTTTATATAAATGGCTTTATATGACTGAATAAGACAGAAGGGGGGGGGGAGTTCATAAGTTTATAAGGACATCATCTTTAAGAAACAGGTGTTTCTTTTATTAAAAGCAGAAACAACATAATTGTGTAGTCCATAATGATAGATGATTTTTCCACAATCGTCAAACTTAAATTTAATTGCAGGACTGAATTGAGAACTCTGTTCCAAACATATAGAACTTTTCATTAGTCTCTATAGTAACTTAAATTTTATTTCCAAAGCAACGTGGGTGATAATTTAAGATTGAATTTTGGAAGCAAATGGTAGTGTTTCTTTGAGCCTAGAGGAGTTTTGTCATTGCATGAAGTTGCAAGGCAGTTATCCCAAGACTGTAAGGGTTTCCAAGCTTCAGGTGAGGAAGAAAGACTTAACATCCAGAACAACAGCCAGTGCAACTGTATTGGATACAGGTGAAGGATACAGCTGACTTCGACTGTGTAATGGGTGGTGGTATTCCATGCAGTGTCAGGCTCCACTTCTGGTCAGTCCCATGAAATGGGCAGACTTCTGTTTGGGCTTCTGGCTCTGAGATGTTCATTTCCCACCTTTTCAGCACTGATGGTTCTTATATTTAGCAGTCTTTGGCTTAGCTCTTGTTAACTGCCTTTAAATAAACACAAGATGTTAGAAGGGCAACTTCATAGTCTTCTAGATGTCCAAGTCTGGACCTAACCACACACAGATGAATTTTTTCTTGTTCAGCATAGGGACTTTGAGAAAATACCAGAGGACCTTGCAGTTGTCTTTGTGTCAGGTTGAATTCCATTTCCACTGTGTCAAGGCTGTGAGTCCTTCAGTCGCTTCTGAATGAAAGAGCTCACCTCTTCTCCTTTGGGTTTTCATACCCTTAATTCCATGCTTTCTTTTAGGCCGGGACTTTGCTTTTCCAGTAAGTTGTATCTGAGCAAGTATACTTTCCCTTAGGTGTGAAAGCACTTCTAGTTACTGTATCTGAGCATGTAAAGCACAACAGTTGTTAAGGGTGATACGAGGTTAAAAAGGAAAATTTAAAAACAAAGCAAAACAAAACAATAAACAAGCAAAACAAACAACGACAACAAATCCTCCACATAATAGTTGTCCAGAATGCCTCGTATGTCTGTGGAAAATAGCGCACGTGAAATACCCATCAATTTTCTTGAACTTCTTTGTGAGATTGAGTGAGATTGATGCCCAATATCCTGCTAGAATTAAAGACAAACTGAAGATCCAAGATGGATAGGTTTCCTTTGGAGTCTAGTTAGCATATGCAAGAGTGTGTGTGAGCGTATGTGTGCTTGTGTGTGTATACGAAAAATATATTTCTTCTGTTTTAAATAAAGGGAAGGTATTACTGAAAAGGACTGATTTTCTAGTAAAAAATGCATATACATCACAGTGTACATGACGTGGTGTCACAGTGATGAGATACTGTAAGTAAAACTGTCGATAAGCATGAAGTAGTAAGTACTGGCAGAAATAGTTGTATGCATCTGTGAGTCTAATTGGAACTATAATAACTGGAGGCAAAAAAGTCTGTTCACGTTGTACAGTTACGTTTTTGGTAAATAAATACTGATGTGTATATAGTAGAATGGAAAATAATACTTTACATGTTGTACTGTTTTGCTTACACTGGTGCAGTTTTATTTAGATATTGTTTGGTGCTAGTCACGTTAACCTCTTTCTGGCTTGATTTTCCTGCTGTCTTGTGTAAAGCTACCAGAACACAGAAAAGACTGCCCAGTTAGAAGAAATTAAGTACTTAAATAATAGAGATTTAAAATGTCTAGTGTTTTAAAAATAAGCATTTGAGATAAATTCTTGGTTTTCGTTGCCATTACTCAACTGCAGTGCTCCATGCAATTGTTTATATTACCACAAGATCTGTAAAAGGGGGGAAAATGAAACAAATGATTTGTTTCTCCAGAACTTGCATTTTCTGGAAGAATGGGTTGGCAGCTGTATGTTTTATTACATGGAAGCTTAGCATATCTGTCACATTGTCCCATTATTTAATGGCAAAGTCACCACTGCTGTCACTAATCAACTCAGTCTTTTGCGTAGAGAGATTTTACCAGTGGGTCTAGTGGTACCATGGATGCAGTCTAATTTATTGTTTAAACTTACACCTTTGGTTTCATCAGATTAAAATATTTTCTATTGCAACTAGATGCTTTTCCAGCTTCTGATTTATCTTCTCTGAAATTCAGTCACATAAAACTGTGAGCCTGTTAGTCTGATTGGATAGGTGTAGTTCCACTAAGGGAAATATTATCAGGAACATTATCTCCTACCAGTGTTGTTGTCATGCCTAAATCAAAACTTGTATGATTTTTGTTGCAGGTCTTTTGTCTTGATTCAAAACTAAAAAAAGGCTGTTTCTCATGAAATTAAACTTTTGTCTTTCAAGTTTAGGCTATCGTTGTCTGAATAGAAAATAGATTCCTTAAATCTACGTCATCACATGCTTTATGGTTGCTTATGCTCATATATTTCTCTCGTTTATTTAAATTTTCTCAGAGTTCTGTTTGTATTTTTACATTAGTTACGGTGAATAAATATGGGTGGTAATACAAAATACTTTGTGTAATCAAAAAATAATAATAATAAAAGAGAAACTAAAGTTGCCTAAACAGAATTGTAAAAACCGAATGCACGAATACGATGAAGCTGTCCTGGGGACATACATTTAAAATTTCAGGTGGTGTAATAGTGATGACGCTTCAAAGTTAATTCAAAATTTTTGTTTAGTGTTTTTATTCAATGTATGACTATTTTGGAATCGCAACTAACACTTTTTTTCTCTTTTTTACAGACTGGACTTTGACATTGTTTTCATGAAAGAGGTTTACACGTAGTTGTCTTATAATAACTTTGAGAAGAAGTTCTATGTAGCTCTTACTTTCAAGAGTGCTGCAAAAATGATTACTTCAGATTTGCCAGTACTACAGTGAGTATACTTTTCTTTATGTATTTGAATTTTTCAGCTTTCAAAAGGTAGAAGTGAGCAGGAAGCTGATTATGAGGATAAAGCATAAGCTTGAGAAGAGCTGATTAGCATGACTGTTCCAGGCCTCCTGTGTTGTTGTATGCTGAAAAACTGTAAAAAAAATAAATAAACATTTCCTCTAAAAGGTGTTTCTTCATGTGGAGATTTTACTTTGATGTGAAAAGCAAAAGCAAATATTTGCTACTTTTATGCTTCTGAATGTTGTAAGATTTTGGAAATATGAGTGGGTTTTTGTCGTAATTAATCATATTTGTGTATTCCAGTTGTGTACTCATAATGAGCTGTATTTATTGTGCAAAAAAGTCTTTGGCTTCTGCAATGGAAGAGAGAGCAAGTGGTGTTAGCGTGTTTTGGTCATGTTGGCAAATGTGACTTATACACATCAGAATGTCACCGTACATGGATAAAGTGAACTGCTGGGGAGTAGACCATGAGAGGAGCTGCGGAGTTGAGAAAGGAATTTTAGAAATGAACAAAATGGAGCTTTATGTGGTGTGGTGGGTTGACCTTTGCCAGCTGTACTCTCACACCCCTCCTCAACAGGACAGGGAGAAAATAAGATGAAAAAGCATCAAGATGGAGAGAAGGTCGCTTAGCAGTTACTGACATGGGCAAATCAGACTCGACTTGAGGGAAATTAATTTATTGCCAATTAAGATAGGTTTGGATGGTGCGAATCGGCCGCTCCTGCCTCCTCGCGCCTTCCCCCCGCCCGGCGCCGCAGCGCCTTGTTTCTCCCTTGGTTTGCTTTTTCCCGCCCTTTTTAAAAGCCGTTTCCACAGCGGCGCCACCGGCCTCGCTGATTGGCTGAGCCGCGTCGCGGCCGTTACAGAACCGGCTAGGGCCGGTACGGGGCAGCCCCGGCCTCTCCTCACAGAGCCGCCGACCTGCGGCCGGCACCGCGGCGGTACGGTCGGTAACTATGTAACGTTAATCTTTTTTGTTAGGAATGAAACTATGAGAATGGCAATTACAGGGTGTGAAAGAGCCTGAAGTTCTGTTGAGCGATGTGCCAAACCTTCAAGTCCCTTTCTGTAAGAATCTGAACGTTTAGACAATTGTGAAGTAATTTGTCTGCCCTTAATAGTAGCATGCACGATATTGTCACTATTTCTTACCTTTTTAAGAACCTTTTTCAGAAAAAAAGTTAATTCCAGTGTGTGAGCAGGTGGCTAAAAATGGGGATGACTGATGGATAGTGCTGAGGGGGGCAGTGCTGGTGAGCTTGGAGGATAGTCTTTGAAAACATTTTTGCAGTTAATATTTTCCTGGATGTGCCATGTTCAAGAAGTGAAAGTGTGCTTATGAAATGTGCCAAGGATAAAAGCTGTTAGATTCTGTCATTGTAATGGTGGGAAAGGGATATTCCTATTCCCGGTTCGAGAATCCAGATGGCCTTACGAAATGAATGAAATTTCATAGAATTTAAGGTTATAAAATGCATATTAATAGATTCCATAACTCAGCATACCAGCTAAAAAACAAGAGGGGAGTTTGTTGGCATTTTCTTCAATCAGAAGATGATTGTAAGCCACCAATATTATGCAATTAAAAAAAAAAAATTAAGGCTATCCCATTTAAAGAGTCTTAAAGTCGATTTGTTATTAATGTACTTTACTTAGAACTGTATAACTTATTCTTTCCCAAATTCTTCCCTTTGAGGGAATATGAAAGGAGAAATCTTCAGTTTTTCTGGATTCATAGAAGTGGCTTCAGAATGTCATGAAGACAGAATTTTACATATTGGTGTTTCAGATATAGGGAAAAAAAAACTGTCTGGTTTATTTGACCTGGGTGACTGACTGTTATGAGTCTTGTCTCAGTGGGATGACTCATATTTGCTGTGAGGCATGTTCTTCTTTAGATTTTGAAGATCAACCATGAGAGCTGATTCATCCATGATTCATGAGCCTGTACATTTAGCCATTTTTCTTCATGAATGCTTTTCTTCATAAGGCTGAGTCAGGTGGCAGCAATTTATGAATTTATCTCTGCCAGAACCTTAAGCCACCTCAACAACACTTAAAAAAAA